>PITA01017432.1:27699-43525 GCA_004023965.1 Spilogale gracilis | reverse complement strand
TAAGATGTGTGGGCAAGTGGAGTCAAAGAGCAGAATTCACATTCTTGTTTAGCTTCCTTACCAGCTGTGTGATCTTATGGCAAAATCATTAACCTCTCCAAGCCTCAATTTTCTTATCTGTGAAACAGAAATGATAATAGTTCCTATGTCTTAAACTTGTTATGGACTTTGAAAAAGATAATGTAAGTAAAGCCCATGCCACTGGGTGCTATATATCATTACCATTATTGCTTTTACTATTCAGTTCTTTAGAGAAAAAACAAGGCTAAAGGAAAATGAATATTGCTTTGGAGATTAAGGATTTTTTGATGGAAAAAGTTGCATTTGTCCCTATTGCAAGTATTTGAAATGTAATAATTTGAATATCTGAAATTTCAAATCAAGAGCTATGACAACATGTTTTATCTCAAAGGAAAAAAAAAAAAGAAACAACAAAGAAAGAAGTTAATTTTGTTTTATAGCGAAGTGTTTTGGTTTTTCCTAAGTGTCTTTGGTAGACGACATCTGGATAAAAGCACAATGGCAATTTTGAAACATGCCTACTATTTTTCAATTACAGTTAGTAATACAAAAATTTCAAATAGATGTTATTATAATATTGGTCATCTATCTGTCTAATACCATCTGGCTTTCATAAGTTTCATGAAGATAGTAAAAAGTAAAAAGTTTTCCAAATTTAGGCCCATGAAATGCCAAAATGCACTCAAATTAGATGTCAGTGATTATTTCACATGGCAGATAATCTTGGTAGCTGGTGTTTTTAACTATTTCTACTTCAAATACCCTTTAAAGTAGATTATAATTTTTAGGGTGTTCAGTTTTATAAGTTTTTCTTATATATTTTGAATACTAGATATGTATTTTATTAGATACATCATTTGCAAATATCTTCTCCCATGCCATAGGTTGCATTTTAGTTTTGTTAATTCCTTTGCTGTGCAGAAGCTTTTAATTTTGATGAAGTCCCACTAGTTTATATTTACTTTTGCTTCCCTTGCCTTGGGAGACATACCTAGAAAGAAGTTATGTACAATGTTAAAGAAGTTATTGCTTGTGTTCCCTTCATTTTTTATGGATTTTTATGGTTTAAGATCTCACATTTAGATTTTAATCCATTTTGAGGTTATCTTTGTGTATGGTGTAAGAAAGTGGTCCAGTTTCATTCTTTTGCATGTTGCTGTCTAGTTTTCCCAATACCATTTATTTGATGAAACTGTCTGGGGCGCCTGGGTGGCTCAGTTGGTTAAGTGACTGCTTTCGGCTCAGATCATGATCCTGGAGACCCAGGATCGAGCCCCACATTGGGCTTCCTGCTCGGCGGGAAGGCTGCTTCTCCCTCTCTCAGTCCCTCTGCTTGTGTTCCCTCTCTCGCTGTGTTTCTCTCTGTCAAATAAATAAATTAAAAATCTTAAAAAAAAAGAAACTGTCGTTTTCCCACTGGATGTTCTTTACTGATTTGTTGAAGATTAATTGACCATGTAGTTGTGGGTTCATTTCTGGTTTCCTGTTCTAGTCCATTGATATGTGTGTCTGTTTTGGTGCCAGTACCATATTGTTTTAATTTCTGTGTCTTTGTAGTATAACTTGAAGTCCAGAATTTTGATGTCTCCAGCTTTTCTTTTCTTTTTCAAGGTTGCTTTGGTTACTTGAGGTCTTTTGTGATTTCATATAAATTTTGGGATGGTTTGTTCTGGGTATGTAAAAAATGTTGTTGGTATTCTGATAGACATTACATTAAATGTGTAGATTGCCTTGGGTAGTATAGACACTTTGACAATGCTTGTTTTTCTAATCATGGGCATTGAGTATTTTTCCATTTTTATCCTCATCTTCAGTTTCTTTCATCAGTGTTTTATAATTTTTCCCTCATTGGAAAATAATTTTCAGAATACAGGTCTTTCCACCTCTTTGGTTAGGTTTATTCTTAGGTATATTATCGTTTTGGTGTGATTATAAATGGGATTGATTCCTTAATTTCTCTTTCTGCTGCTTCATTATTAGTGTATGGAAATGCAACAGATTTCTGTACATTGATTTTGTATCCTGCAATGTTACTGAATTCATTTATCAGTTCTACCAGTTTTTTTTTTTTTTTTTGGTAGAATCTTTCAGGTTTTCTATATAGAGTGTCATGTGATTTGCAAATAGGGAAAGTTTTACTTCTTCCTTGACAACTTGGATTCCCTTTCTTTCTTTCTTTCTTTTGTTTGTTTTCTGCTTGCTAAGGCTAGGACTTACAGTATTACGTTAAATAAAAGTAGTGAGGGTGGACATCCTTGTCTTGTTCCTGATTATAGGGGAAACACTCTCAATTTTTCCACATTGAGGATGACATTAGCCATGGGTTTTCCATATGTGGTTCTTATTATGTTGAGGTATGTGCCCTCTAATCCCACTGTAGTGAGGGTTTTTAACATGAATCAGTTCTTTGTCAAATGATTTTTTTGCATTTATTGAAATGATCATATGGTTCTTATCCTTTCCTTTATTAATGTGATATAGCACATTGACTGATCTGTGAATGTTGAATTTGCAGACCAGGAATAAATCCCACTTCATTGTGATGAATGATTTTTTTAATTTGTTGTTGGATTCAGTTTGCTAGTATATTAATGATAATTTTTGCATCTATGTTCATCAGGGATATTGGTCTGCAGTTCTCTTTTTTAGTGTTGTGTTTTTCTGGTTTTGGTTTCAGGGTAATGCCAGTCTGATAGAATTAACTTTTAAGTTTCCTTTCCTTTTCAGTTTTTTGAACTAGCTAGAGAAGAATGGGTATTAACTCTTCTTTAAATGTTTGATAGAATTCACCTATGAACCCATCCGGCCCTGGGCTTTTGTTTGTTGCAAGTTTTTTGATTATGGATACAGTTTTGTTGCCAGTTATAGGTCTGTTCAAGTTTTCTATTTCTTCCTGTTTTAGTTTTGATAGTTTATTTGTTTCTAGAAATTTATCCATTTCTTCCAGGTTGTCCAATATTTTGGCATGTATTTTGCCAAAATATTCTCTTATAATTGTTTGTATTTCTGTGGTGTTGGTTATTTCTCATCTCTTATTTGTGATTTTATCTGGATCCTTTACAAGTTTATCAATTTTTTTCAAAAGCCTAGCTCCTAGTTCCATTGATTTGTTATATTAGTTTTTTTCATGTGTATATCATTTATTTCTGTGCTAAATTCAATTTTTTATTTCCTTCTGCTTGTTTTAACTTTTGTTTTCTATTCTTTTCCTAGTTCCCTTAGGTTTAAGGGTAAGTTGTTTATTTGAGATTTTTCTTGTAGCTTTTTTTTAAAGATTTTTATTTATTTATTTGACAGAAAGAGAGATCACAAGTAGGCAGAAAGACAGGCAGAGAGAGAGAAGGAAGCAAGCAGAGAGCCAGACACATGGGCCTTGATCCCAGAATGCTGAGATCATGACCTGAGCTGAAGGCAGAGGCTTTAACCCACTGAGCCACCCAGGTGCCCAAGATTTTTCTTGTATTTGAGGTAGACCTGTATTGCTGTACACTTCCCTTTTAAAACCACTTTGCTGCATCCCAAAGGTTTTGGACCATTGTGTTTTCATTTTCTTTTTTTTTAAGATTTTATTTATTTGACAGAGAGAAACATAGCCAGAGAGGGAACACAAGCAGGGGGAGTGAGAGAGGGAGAAGCAGGCTTCCCGCCGAGCAAGGAGCCCGATGTGGGACTCGATCCCAGGTCTCTGGGATCATGACCTGAGCCGAAGGCAGTCACTTAACCAACTGAGCCACCCAGGCGCCCTGTGTTTTCATTTTCATTTGTTACTTTGTACTTTTTAAAATACTTCTTTTGATTTCCTGGTTGACCCATTCATTGTTTAGTAGCATGTTCTCCTCCATGTATTTTGTGCTCTTTCCAATCTTTTTCTTGTGGTTGACTTCTAGTTTCATAATGTTGTGGTTAGAGAAGATGTGTGGTATGATTTTGATTTTCTTGAATTTGTTGAGGCTTGTTTTGTAGGCTACTATGTGATCTATTCTGGAGAATGTTCCATGTGTACTTGAAAGGAATGTATATTCTGCTGCTTTAGGATGGCAAATTCTGAATATATCTGCTAAATCCATCTGGTCCAGTATGCCATTCAAAGTTATCGTTTCCTTGTTGATTTTCTGTTTAAATGATCTGTCCTTTGATGTAAGTGGGGTATTAAAGTCCCCTATTATTATTGCATCATTATCAATTAGATCCTTTATGTTTGTTATAACTGTTTTATGTATTTTGGTGCTTCTATGTGGGATGTATAAATATTTACAATTGTTATATCTTCTGGTTGGATAGTCACCTTTATTATTATATAGTGTCCTTTTTATCTTTTGTCACAGTCTTTGTTTTAAGGTCTACTTTGACCTGAAAAGATGGTGGTATAATAGAACCCTAGGCTCACCTGGTACCAAGAATACAACTAGATAAATATCAATCATCATAAATACCCCATAAATAAACCTGAAGCCTAACAGAAAAACCACAGAGAGAGAAGAGGCCACATCAAAGAAGGTAGAAAGCTTGGAGATATGGTTTAGTTGAGAAAAAGACTGTCAATGCTGCAAAGAGGAGGGAGCTGTGGTCACAAAGAAAGGTGAAAGGATGAGGAGAGAGCACACAGGGGAATGCACAAGAAGAACATTTCCATGTAGCCATTGGCTGGGAAAATCAGAGGGGCTGAATTTTGTGAGTTCTTGCACCCAGTGAGACCTAAATCCTGGAAACAGTTCTATGGAATGCTGAAAGAAATTTGCAAGTGACAAATCCAAGAAAAGGCTAGTGTCCACAATATATAAAGAATTTAGAAAATGCAACACCCAAAAACAAATAACCCAATTAAGAAATGGGCAGAAGACATGGACAGACATTTCTACAAAGACATACAGGCACAAGGAAAGTTCTCAGCACCCCTTATCATCAGGGAAATGCAAATCAAAACTACAAGGACATATCACCTCTCACCTGTCAGAATGGCTAAAATCAACAACACAAGAAACAACAGAGGTTGGTAAGGAAGTGGAGAAAAGGAAACCCTCTTGCAATGTTGGTGGGAATGAAAACTGGTGTAGCCACTGTGGTAAATAGTATGGATGGTCCTCAAAAAGCTAACAATAGAACTACCCTACTACTTGGAATTTTCCTCAAAGAATACAAAAATATTAATTCAAAGGGATTTACACACCCTAATGTTTATAACAGCATTATCTCCAATAGCCAAATTATAGGCACAGACAAAAGTGTCCGTGGAATGATGAATGGATACAGATGTGGTATATATATATGATGGAATATTACTCAGGCATATAAAAAATGAAATTTTGCAAGTACATGAATGAAGCTAGAAATTGTTATGCTAAGTGAAATAAGTTAGTCTGAGAAAGACAAATATCATAAGATTTCACTGATATATGGCAATTAAGAAACAAAACAAAAGAACAAAGGGACAAAAGAGAGAGAGGCAAACAAAGAAACATACTCTTAACTTTAGAAAGCAAATTGATAGTGACCAGATGGGAGGTGGGTGAGGGGATAGGTTCTGTACATGATCAGGATTAAAGAGTGAATTTGTGATGATCAAAGAGTGTTGTATGAAGTGTTGAATCATTATATTGTACACCTGAAACTAAGATTACATTGCTTGTTAACTAACTGGAATACAAATAAAACTTAAAAAAATAAGTCTACTTTGTTTGATATAAGTTTGCTACTCAGCTTTCTTTTAACATCTACTTGCATGACAGATGTTTCTCCATCCTCTCACCTTCAATCTGCGGGTATCTTTAGGTATGAAATGCGTTGTAGGCAGCATATAGATGGGTCTTGTTTGTTTGTTTTTTTGTTAATCCATTCTATCACACTATATCTTTTATTTAAGATTTTATTTATTTATTTGACAGAGAACACAGGCGGGGGGAAGTGGCAGGCAGAGGGAAGGGGAGAAGCAGACTCCCTACAGAGCAGAGGGAGCCTGATGTGGGACTCAATCCTAGGACCCCCGGGATCATGAGCTGAGCAGAAGGCAGTCACTTAAGCAACTGAGCTACCCAGGTGCCCCCACCCTATATTTTTTGAGCATTTGGTCCATTTATATTCAAAGTAATTATTGAAAGATAAGTATTTATTTTATCATTTTAAATTTTTGTGGTTGTTTCTGAAGATTTTTTTCTGATCTTTTTTTCACTGCTGATATATTTGGGTATCTTACTCTCTGCACGTTTATTAGTGGTATTTAATATATTGTTCCCATTAAGTTTGTATATAACCTCTTCTGCATATAGCAGTCTACATTAAGTTGATGATCTTTTAAGTTTGCTGATTCATGTGATTTATGTAAATCTTTGTCAAAAAAAAGACTGATAATTATTGTTTTATAAAAATAACTATGTCTTCTGAGTTATTAAGTTTAAGTATAATACAATAATGTAATTTTATTCTACTTGAATGTATTCTTGAACTTATATAGATTTATTGATTAGATAAGCTGACAGTGTATCTATTAGATGTTTAAGATTATTTATGTAACTGTGCATTACACAAAATTGTCTCATTATTCTGACAGTAGTAATTATGCTTTATAATATGTCAAGTGCTTTTAAGAATAAGCCTCATCTGTATATATATTTATATACCACATCTTTTTTATCCACTTATGTATTGATGAACACTAGGGTTTCTTCCATTTTTTTTTTCCTTTTTTTTTTTTTGGCTTCTTCCATTCTGGGCTATTGTAAATAATACTGCAATAAACATAAGAGTACATGTAACTTTTTTCAATTTGTGTTTTTATTTTCTTTGGATAAATACCCAGTACTAGAATTACTGGATATGTGGTAGTTCTATTTTTAATTTTTTGAGGAACTTCCAATCTGTTTTCCACAATTGTTGCGCTAATTTGTGTTCCCACCAACAGTGCACAAGACTTCTTTCCTCAACACATCCTTAATATTTAGTTCTTGCATTTCTTATTTCAGCCATTCTGACGGGTGTCAAGTGATAACTTGTTGTGGTTTTGATTTGCATTTTCTTGAATATGTGATGGTGAGTATCTTTTCATGTGTCTGATGGACATTTGTATGTCCATCTTTGAACCTGTCTTCAGATTCTCTGCCCATTTTAACTGGATTTTTTGATTGCTTGGTGTGTGTGTGTGTGTGTGTGTGTGTGTGTGTGTGTTGAGTTGTATAAGCTCTTCTTATATTTTGGATATTAACCCCTTACTAGATACATCATTTGTAAATAACTTTTCCCATTCAGCAGGTTACCCTTTTGTTTTATTGATGTTTTTCTTTGCTGTGCAAAAGCTTTTTATTTTGGTGTCCTAGTAATTTGATTTTCCTTTTTTCCCCTTCCCTGAGGAGACATATCTAGAAAAATGTTCTTACAGCTGATGGCAATGAGCTCACTTTGTGTTTTTTTCTAAGAATTTAAGGGTTTCAGGTTTCACATTAAGATCTGTAATCCATTTTTTGTTTATTTTCATGTATTGTGTTAAAAGGTAGTCCACTTTCATTATTTGACATGTAGCTATTCAGTTTTCTAAGCTCCATTTATCAATTATGGTGTCTTATCTTCATTGTATATTTTTGCAATTTTTGTCATAGATTAATTGGCCCAATAAGTGTGAGTTTATTTCTGGGCTCTCTATTTTGTTTCATTGATCTTTGTGTCTATTTTTGTGCCAGTACCATATTGATTTTTTGTTTTTATTTAAATTCCAGTTAGTTAACATACAGTGCAATATTAATTTCTGGTATATGGTATAGTGATTCAACACTACATACAACACCTGCTACTCATCACAACAAGTGCATGCCTTAGTCCCCATCCTCCATCCATCTCTTTTCTGATAACCATCAGTTTGTTCTCTATAGTTAAGAGTCTCTTGGTTTTTCTCTGTTTTGATTACTAAAGCTTTGTAGTATGTCTTAAAATCTGAGATTGTGACACTCAGCCATAAAAAAAATAATGAGATCTTGTCATTTACAACAACATGGATGGGACTAGAGGGTGTAATGCTAAGTGAAATAAATCATCCAGAGAAAGACAAATGCCATATGATTTTATTCATGTGGAATTTAAGAAACAAACAAATGAACATATGAAAAGAAACAAACAAAAGACAGAGACTTTCAAATACAGAGAATAAACAGTTTTGGGCCAGAGAGGTGGTGAGTGGAGGGATGGGTGAAATAGATATAATGGATTGAGAGTACTTTTAGCTAAAATTTAAAAAAAGGGTTTATCTTGGTGACCTGAGTAATATGTAGTATTGTTGATTCATTAGTTGAAACTAATATAACAGTGTCTGTCAATTATACCCCAATAAAATATAAAAACTAAAAAATAATCTTCACCTATTCTTTCTTTATTTCTTACACACTTTCCCTCATCTTTATTCTATTTGGTGTAGTAAAAAGGTGTAATTGACCAGTTAGAAATAAAATAACATAAGCTTAAAGACAATTTTCAAGATATTTCTGGTAACTTAAACCTTAGTCTTAAGCTAATTTAAGTATGTAGGCTATACAGAATGTACTTTTACAAGGATTTATTTATTTATTTTACAGATAGAGCATGAGCAGGGGTGAGGGCAAAGGGAAAAGGAGAGACAAAACCTCAAGCAGACTCCCTACTGAGCCTGGATCCTGATGCAGGGCTGGATTCCAGAACCCTGAGATCATGACCTGAGTCAAAACCAAGAGTATGACCCTTAACTGACTGAGCAACTGAGGTACCCCAAAGATACACTTTTATTAAGGAAAAGGAAAGCAGTTTTGTCCTAAAGTTAAATGACTTGTTGTTCCAGAACAAGAAGGAGGAAAATGAGGAACAGAAACTGAATGGTATGGAAAGTGGAAGTTTCATTTAAAAGGTAATTTTATTACTCATGGTCCAAACTGTATAATTTGATGGGTTTGTTTATAAGATTAAAAGAAAAAAATAACTGCTTTATTATCAAATAGTATACTATTGAAAAACCAAAATTTGGTTTTCTCTCTGTTAAAATCACATGTTTTTCTTAGATTATTGATCTTTTTTGAACCAGGAACTTAGTCCTTTATTTGAAAAGCCCTTTGGTAGTGCAGTCTTCATTTTTTTAAAAAAAATTATTACTATGTACAGTAAGCTAATATATAGATTATTGGTTTATTTTTAATAAGATATTATAAAAGTTTTTCCTTTACCTTCTGAGTAATCTGCTTAGAGAGCAAAAATTCTATGTCCTATCAGAATAATTTTCTTTATGTTAACTTTATCATATCCTTGATTTTTAAAAATAATTTATTTTATTTTTTCAGTGTTCCAAGATTCATTGTTTATAATGTCCTTGATTCTTTAAGAGAAGCAAGTATTTTCACTCTTAGGAACTATGGTTTTTGTGTTCTTTTGTGTTTTCTTACAATTATGTTACCTGCCATACTTATAAAATATTTTATTGTCAGTTTGTTTAATTAGATAGCCAAGTATTGTTTCTCATAGTGACCTATGATCTTATTTAAATCTCTATTCTCACCTCCTAACAAACTTTGACATATTGTCTTCCCAAAATCAAATCTTGAGTGATGTATTTTTTTAGAGAGACAGAGTGTGTACACGTGAGCAAGAGAGTGGGGAAGAGAGAGTGGGAGAGAGAGAATCTTAAGCAGGCACCATGTTGGGCATGGAACCCATGCGGGGCTCAATTTTGCAACACTGAAATTATGACCTGAGCCTAAATCAAGAGTCAATTGCTCAACCGAGCCACACAGGCGTCCCCTAAATGACATATTTTAATCTCAAATTGTCTTTGGAATTTCTCAGACAACCTTTGAAAATTACAACGTATTTGCCTTTTCATCTTGTAAAAATAGAAGTGCTAAAAATAATTAAACTTATTTTATATGAGTAACATGAGGAATTTCACTAAATAAATGCTTTATCTTTCCCACATTAAATTTGTTGGGTAGAATGTTCACATGAATATTTTTAAAAATACATAAACTTCCTAAAAATTTTCAGTGTTCAGGGTATGTTTCTGTTCATACCAGTCATGGTGATGTATTCGACTTACATTAGACAACAGTGTTATGAGTCATAATGTCAATTACTTTTAAAACTGATTACTTGGTCACAATTTTATTTCATTAATTTAAATCCAATATATTCTGGGGCAGTAATTTTCAACTGAAGATTCACATTATGGACCTATGAAGTCTTAATATATAGATGTTTGAGAGAATTTCTTTCTTTGCAATCAGATTATATATCAGCTCCCTTAATCTCATGTTTATAATATGTTCTTACATGTTTTCTCACTGGCTTGAAATTTTGGCTTATAAAAATACCATGGCCAGATTTTTTGCTAAATGTTGATCAGAATGAGCATTCACATGAAAAATTCCCTTGGCTCTTTTAGGTAATCAAGGGACCCATCTCAATGGGAAAGTCATCCAAAAAATTAGTAAGTTATTTATTTTTATTTTTTAACTTTAGTTTTTAATCTAAATTCAGTTGAGCAAGATATAGTAAGCATATCATTAGTTTCAGATGTTTCAATAATTCATCAATTGCATGTAATACCCAATGTTCATCACATCACATGCCCTCCTTAATATCCATCACTGAATTATCCCATCCCCCTATCCACCTCCCCTCCATCAACCCTGTTTGTTTCCTATGATTGAGTCTCTCATGGTTTTTCTCCCTCTCTGATTATTTCCCATCCCAGTTTTCCCACCCTTCCTCTATGATCCTCTGCACTATTTCTTATATTCTACATATGAGTGAAACCATATAATTGTCTTTCTCTGAATGACTTATTTCAGTCAGCATAATACCCTCTATTTCCATCTGCAGGAATGTAAATGGTAAGTATTCATCCTTTCTGATGGCTGAGTAAAATTTCATAGATAGATAGATGATAGATAGATAGATAGATATAGATATAGATATGAATTAGTATATATTCTCACATAATATATATAATATTTTAAATACCACATCTTCTTATCTATTCATCTGTTGATGGACATCTGTGCTCTTTCCATAGTTTGGAAATTGTGGACATTGATGTTATAAACATTGGGGTGTAGGTATCCCTTCAGATCAAAACATCTGTATATTGGGGGTAAATACCCAGTAGTGCAATTGCTGGGTCCTAGGGTAGCTCTATTTTTAAAATTTGAGGAACCTCCATACTGTTTTCCAGAGTGTCTGTACAGTTTGCATTCCCACCAACAGTGCAGGAGAGTTCTTCCTCTAGAGTGTCTGCACAGTTTGCATTCCCACCAACAGTGTAGGAGATTTCTTCCTCCACATCCTTGCCAACATTTGTTTTTTCCTGCCTTATTAGCTTTAGCCATTCTTACTGGTGAAAGGTAGTATCTCATTGTGGTTTTGCTTTTTGTTTCCCTGATACCATGTGATATGGAGCATTTTTCATGTGTCTGTTGGCCATTTGTATGTCATCTTTGGAGAAATGTCTATCCATGTCTTCTGCCCAATTCTTGGTGGGGTTCTTTGTTTTTTAGGTGTCGAGTTTGAGAAGTACTTTATGGATAAGATGCTAGCTTTTTCTCTGATAGGTAATTTTCAAATAACTTCTTCCACTCCACAGGTTGCCTTTTAGTTTTATTTATTGTTTCTTTTGCAATGCAGAAGGTTTTATCTTGATGAAGTCCCAGTAGTTCATTTATGTTTTTATTTCCCTTGCCCTTTAAGGCATGTCTAATAAGAAGTTACTGTGGCTGAGGTCTAAGGGATTGCTGCCTGTGTTCTCTAGGATTTTGATTTATTCCTGCCTCACCTATAGGTCTTTCATCTATTTTGAGTTTGTATTTCTGTATGGTGTGAGAAAATGGTCCAGTTTCATTCTTCCATAAGTGGTTGTCCAATTTCCCCAAAACCATTTGTTTAAGAGACTGCCCTTTATGCATTGAATATACTTTGTCTCTTTGTCTAAAAATAGTTGACTAAAGAGTTGAGGATCCATTTATGGGCTCTCTATTCTGTTCCATTGATCTGTGTGTCTGTTTTGTGCCAGTACCATACTGTCTTCATGATTACAGCTTTGAAATATAGCTTGAAGTCCATCATTGTGCTGCTCCCAGGTTTGGTTTTCTTTTTCAATATTCCCCTAGATATTTGGGGTCTTTTCTGGTTCCATACAAATTTTAGGATTGTTTATTATATCTCTGTGAAAAATATCAGTGATATTTTGATAGGGATTGCACTGAATGTGTAGATTGCTCTGGATAGCATAGATATTTTCACAATGTTTATTCTTCTAATCCATGAGCATGAAATTTTTTTTCATCTCTTTCTGTCTTCTTCAAATTCTTACGTAAGTGTTCTATAGTTTCCAACATATAGATCATTTACCTCTTTGGTTAGGTTTATTCCTAAGTATCTTATTGTTTTTTGTGCAATTGTAAATTGAATTAATGCCTTAATTTCTCTTTCTTCAGTCATATTGTTAGTGTATAGAATTGCAACTGACTTCTGTGCATTGATTTTGTATCCTGCCATGTTGCTGAATTGCTGTATGAGTTTCAGTAATTTGGGGGTTGAGTCTTTTGAGTTTTCCACATAAAGTATCATGTCATCTGCAAAGAGTGAGAGTTTGACTTCTTCTTTTCTAATTTGAATGCCTTTTAATTATTTTTTGTTGTCTGATTGCTAAGGCTAGGACTTCTAGTGCTATGCTGAATGATAGTGGTTTGAGTAGGCATTCTGTCATTTTCCTGACCTTCAGGGAAAAGAATGATATTCACTGTGGGCTTTTCATAGATGGCTTTTATGATATTGAGGTATGTTCTCTTAATCTCCACACTTTGAAGAGTTTTAATCAAGACAGGATGCTGGATTTTATCAAGTGCTTTTTCTCATCAATTTAGGGGATTATATCATTTTTATATTTTCTTTTTTTAATGTGATCTATCACGTTTATTGATTTGTGAATGTTGAATCACCTTGCAGCAGAGGAATAAATCCCATCTGATTGTGCTGAATAATATATTTAATGTACTATTGGATCCTATTGGCTAGGATTTTCTTGAGTATTTTAACAACATTGTTCATCAAGTCTATGAGTCTGTAATTCTCTTTTTCGATGAGGTCTTCAATTTTTGGACAAAGGTAATTCTGACTTCCTAGAAAGAGTTTGGAGGTTTTCCTTCCATTTCTGTTCTTTGAAACTGCTTCAGAAGAAAAAAGTATTATTTCTTCTTTAGATTAGAATTCCTCTGGGAGCTATCTGGCCCTGGACTCCACTGTGTTGGGAGGTATTTGATTACTGCTTCATTTTCCTTACTGGTTATTGATCTGTTCAGGCTTTCTATTTCATCCTGATCCAGTTTTGATATTTTATAAGTTTCCAGGAATACATCTATTTCTTCCAGATTGCCTAATTTGTTGCCATATACTTGCTCATAATATACTCTTAAAATTATTTGTATTTTCTTGATTTTAGTCATGATCCCTCCCCTTTTATTAATGATTTTATTAATTTGGATTCTTTCTCTTTTCTTTTTGATAAGTTTGGCGAGGGTTTTGATCAATTTTATTAATTCTTTTAAGGAACCAGTTTCTAATTTCATTGATCTGTTCTTCAGTTCTTTTGATTTCTGTTTCATTGATTTTTGTTCCAATCTTTATTATTTCTCTTCTGTTTTGTTTAGGCTTTATTTGCCCTTCTTTGTTCATCTCCTTTTGGTGTAAGGGTAACTATTGTATTTGAGACTTCTTGTTTCTTGAGAAAGGCTTGTATTCCTATGCACTTCCTTCTCAGGACCACCTTACTGCATCCCAGTGATTTTGTACTGTTGTGTTTTCATTTTCATTTGCTTCCATGATTTTAAAGTTCTTTTATTCTTTTATTTTTTTTATTTCATGGTCTACCCATTCATTCTTTAGTGGGATGCTCCTAACCTACAACTATTTGAATTTCTTCCAAATGTCCTCTTGTGATTTAGTTAAAGTTTCAAATCATTGTAGTCTCAAAATATGCATGGAATTATCCCTATCTTTTGGTACCAGTTGAGAGGTGGTTTGTGCCCCAGCATGTGATCTATTCTGGAGAATGTTCCATGTGCTCTCAAGAAGAAAGTGTTTTCTGTTGCTTTAGGATGGAATGTTCTGTATATATCTGTGAAGTTCATCTAGTCTGTCTTGTCATTCAAAGCCCTTGTTACCTTGTTGATATTCTGATTAAATGATCTGCCCATTTTTGTGAGCGGGGTGTTAACATACCCTACTATTATTGTATTATTATCAGTTTGTTTCTTTTATTTTGTCATTAGTTGGTTTATATAATTGGCTGCTCCCAAGTTAGGAGCATAAATATTTATAATTGTTAGATCTTCTTGTTGGGCAGACCCTTTAAATTTGGTATAGTGTCCTTCTTCATCCCTTACTATATCCTTGGCTTAAAATCTAATTTTCCTGCTATAAGGATTCCTACCCCAGCTTTCTTCTGATGTCCATTAGCATGATAAATGCCCCCCCCCACTTTCAATCTTTGGGTATAAAAGAGCCTCTTGTAGTATTGGATGGGTTTTGCTTTTTTTTTTAAATCTAATCTGATACCCTGTGTCTTTTGGTTGGAGCATTTAGCTCAATTACATTCATAGTAACTCTTGAAAATATGAATTTTGTGCCATTGTATTATGTGTAAAGTCCCTGTTTCCTTATATTGTCTTTGTTTCTTTCTGGTCTGTTACTTTTGGGCTCTCTCTTTGCTTACAGGATCCCCTTTAATATTTTTTGCAGGACTGGTTTAGTGATCATGAATTCTTTTAGTTTCTATTTGTCCTGGAAGCTCTTTATCTCTCCTTCCTTTCTGAATGAAAGCCTTAAAGTATTCTTGGCTACATGTTTTTCTCATTTAGTACTCTGAATATATCATGCCAGCCCTTTTTGCCCTTCCAGGTCTCTATGGATAGGTCTGCTGCCATTCTAATGTTCCTACTCCTGTAGTTTAAGGACCTCTTGTCTCAAGCTGCTTTCAGGATTTTCTCTTCATCTCTGAAATTTGAATGCTTAACTATTAGGTTACCATGTTGTTCTAAATTTATTAATTTTGAGGGCTGTTTTCTATACCTCCTGTACTTGAATGCCCATTTCCTTCAACAGATTAGGGAAGTTCTCAGCTATGACTTGATCAAATATACTTTCTGTCCCTCTCCCTCTTTATTATTCTCCTGATCCAAATAATTCTACTAGTGTCTTGCTTTCTGGAATCTCCAATTTCTCAAAGACTCCTCCCTCATTGCCCATTAGTTGTTTTTCTCTCTTTTCTTCAAATTTCTTCCTTTCCATCATTTTGTCACCTATGTCACTGACTCTCTCTTCTGCCTCAGTTACCCCAGCTATTAGATCATTTATTTTATACTGCATCCCAGTTAAAGAATTTTTAATTTCAACTGATTAGATTTTATTTCTGCATTAAGAGATTCTCTAGTGTGTTTTTTTATTCTTTCATCTAGCCCAGCTACTATCTTTATCATTGTTATCCTGAATTCCAGCTCCAACTTTTTACTTTTATCCATCTTAATTAGATCTGTGGCAGAGAGTATTACCTCTGGTTCTTTCTTTTGATCTGAATTTCTCCTTCTATTCATTTTGTCCAGAGAGTATTAGATGAATTAGAGAACAAAATAAAAAGTATCAACAATGACCCCAGTAAAATACACACTAGAGTAATCTCAAGAGATCAGAAATCAAAAAAAAGTAAAAAAAAAAAAAAAAAAAAAAAAAAAAAAAAAAAAAAAAAAAAAAAAAAAAAAAAAAAAAAAAAAAAAAAAAAAAAAAAAAAAAAAAAAAAAAAAAAAAAAAAAAAAAA
>PITA01017432.1:12254-27599 GCA_004023965.1 Spilogale gracilis | reverse complement strand
AATCCCAAAGTTGTAAAGAAAGAAAAACTTCTATATAGTAAAAAATAAAAATGAATATAGTGAAAGAAAACCAAAAATGAAGAGTACATCTATAAAATATAAATATAAATATGAAAATTTAAAAAATACTTAAAAATAAACGGTTGATAAAATATGGGACTAGTTGAGAGAAAAAATAGAAGGAAAGAGAAAAAGAAAATTTTAAACTGAAAGACTAAATATCTGAGAATCAACCTCCAATTCTAAAACGAGGTTCTAGTTTCACCTAGCACAGGTTTTTTTCAGTTCTGAGTGATCCATAAACCTAGTATTCCACTGATTTTCCTGCTGGTCTTCTGGAGGATGGGCCTGTTCCACTGATTCTGAGGCATCTTTGCCTGGGCAGAGTTGTTTTACCCCTTGCCAGGGTGCCAGGCTCACCGTAAGCTGCTGCAGATTGCTCTTCATGGTTTTTGTTCCCTGAAGGATGTATGCACTGCTTGCAAGAAGTGGTCACTTTTCTATTCGTAGAATTGCAGTAAATCTTTTCTTAGTTATCAGGTTGAATTTATAGGTGTTCAGTATGTTTTGATAGATAAGTAGCTGAATTCAAGGACTCGAAGAAACACAGGTCCCTTATTCTTCCACCATCTTCCCCAGAATCCAGTTCTTTCTTTATATCCAACATTATATTGTCCTTTTTATACAAAATAATCTTTAACAATGGAGAAAAATATTAAAACTAAAATTTGCTAAACCAAAACAAAAATAATACCTCAGTCCCTCATGGCTCAGATTTTACCATTAGCATTGGTTGCCTTCAAGTCCTCTTCTATTGTGGCATACTAATTATCCCATATGATATAATGACTGAGAATTGCATATATTTTCAGGGCTCTTGAAGATTATGACCTGGCCAATTAATTTTAAAATACTTCAAGGGATTTGTCAATTATACCATAGTTATCAACAAACTGAAGCTGCTTTTCTTCAAGGTGTAATTCTCAGGAAATTATATCACCAGATTGAAAATGTCTCACATCAACCCTCTACCATTGACATTGCTACCAAACCTCAAAGGCCTCAACCATAGATTCAGGTCTATTAACTAAAAAAAAGTAAAAAAGCTAATTTGAATGGAAGTCCACCTAAATTGAACACATTAAATTGTGGTTCTTGGAAAGCCCTTAGAGAAAGATGACACTGTGTGGTAGACAGTTTTCTGATGAACTTCAGATCGAGCAGATGGCATGAAGAGATAGTTTCTCCCTAGATATTGGATAACTATTCCCATCCTCATCATTTATATTATCTTTTTTTTTTTCTGTATACGTCTCCTCATTTTCCTCCAGCATCAATTTTGCTATCATAGAACTTACCCTACTGCTACTGTAGTCATCTGTGATAAGACTTATTTTATATTATATATTTTTCACTCCAAGTTCTTCTCCATTTAATGATTTCGTTCTCTTTGCAAGAATCTCAAAATCTATGCCATTCCTTTAGTTTTATCTTTTTTTAAATTTTATTTTTTCAGTGTTCCAAGATTTATTGTTTATGCCCCACACCCAGGGCTCCATGCAATACGTGCCCATCAGTACCCACCACCAGGCTCTCCCATCCCTCCACCCCCTTCACTCCAAGATACTCAGTTTGTTTCTGAGTCCAAAGTCTCTCATGCTTCATTTCTCTCCTCGAATTACTCTACTTCCCATTTCCTTTCCTTCTCTTACTGTCCTCTATATTACCCCTTATGCACCACAAGTAAGTGAAACCATGTGATACTTGACTTTCTCTGTCTACTTGGCTTATTTCACTCAGCATAATCTCTTCCAATCCAGTCCATGTTGCTACAAAAGTTGGATATTCATCCTTTCTGATGGAGGCATAGTATTCCATTGTATATAGGTACCACATCTTTTTTATCCATTCATCTGTTGAAGGGCACCTTGGCCCTTTCCACAGTTTGGCGATTGTGGCCATTGCTGTGATGAACATTGGTGTACATATGGCCCTTCTTTTCACTACATCTGTATCTTTGGGGTAAATATCCAGTAGTGCAATTGCAGGGTCATGGGGTGGCTCTACTTTTAATTTTTTAAGGAATTCTTCACACTGTTTTCCAAAGCGGCTGCACCAACTTGCATTCCCACAAACAGTGTAAGAGGGTTCCCCTTTCTCCGCTGCCTCTCCAACACTTGTTGTTTCCTGTCTTGTTAATTTTGCCTGTTACAGCTTTGTTTAGAAGAATGAAACTAGACCATTCTCTTACACCACACACAAAGGCAAACTCAAAAAGACCTCAACGTGAGGCAGGAATTCATCAAAATCCTGGAAGAGAACATAGGCAGTAACCTCTTTGACATCGGCCACAGCAACTTCTTTCAAGACATGTCTCCAAAGGCAAAGGAGACAAAAGTGAAAATGAACTTTTGGAAATTCATCAAAATAAAAAGCTTCTGTACAGCAAAGGAAACAGTCAACAAAACAAAGAGGCAACCCATGGAATGGGAGAGGATATTAGCAAATGACACTACAGACAAAGGTCTGGTATCCAAGATCTATAAAGAACTACTCAAACTAGACATCCAAAAAGAAGATGAACACATCAAAAAATGGGCAAGAGACATAAAGAGGCACTTCTCCATAGAAGATAAGCAAATGGCTAACAGATACATGAAAAAATGTTCATCATCACTAGCTATCAGGGAAATTCAAATCAAAACCATGGCCTTTCTTTTGATTGCTAGTTATATACTCCTTTTCCTTTGCTTTTTAAATTTTTTGTTACAGTATAATTAAAATACAGTATTATATTAGTTCCAGGTATAAAATATAGTGATTTGACAATTCCACACATCACCTAGTGCACTCACAAGTTCTCTCCTTAATCCCCATCAACTATTCAACACATCCCAGGGTAGTTCTGTTTTTAACTTTATGAAGAACCTCCATACTGTTTTCCAGAGTGAATGAAACAGTTTGCATTCCCACCAATATTGCAAGAGGGTTCCCCTTTCTTCCCATCCTCAACAACTATTGTTTCCTCTTTGGTTTATTTTAGCCATTCTGATTTGGTGTGACATATCTCATTTTAGTTTTCAATTTTCATTTCCCTGATGATAGGTAATGTTGAGCATTTTTTCATGTGTGTGTTGGCCATCTGTATGTTTTCTTTGGAGAAATGTCTGTTCTTCTCTTCTTCCTATTATTAATTGGATTAGTTGTTTATCAGTAGTTGAATTTTATAAGTTCTTTATACTTTGAATACTAATCTTATTAGATATATCATTTGCAAACATCTTCTTACATTTCAAAAGTTGCCTTTTAGTTTTGTTGACTCTGCTGTGTGCAAGCTTTTTTTTTAAAAAAAGATTTTATGTATTTTGAAAGAGAGAAAGAGTGAGGTGAAGGGAGAAAATCCTCAAGCAGACTCCCTACTAAGAGCAGAGCCTAAGAGCAGAGCCTGATGTGCGGCTTGATCATGTCCTGAGCTAAAATCAAGAGTCAACTGCTTAACTCACTGAGCCAGGCAGGTGCCCCTGTGTATAAACTTTTTACCTTGATGTGGTCCCAATAGTACATTTTTGCTTTTGCTTCCCTTGACTCAGGAGATGAGTCTATTAAGAAGTTGCTATGGCTGGGGCGCCTGGGTGACTCAGTTGGTTAAGTGACTGCCTTCGGCTCAGATCATGATCCCCAAGACCCAGGATCGAGTCCCACATGGGGCTCCCTGCTCGGCGGGAAGCCTGCTTCTCCCTCTCTCACTCCCCCTGCTTGTGTTCCCTCTCTGGCTATGTTTCTCTCTGTCAAATAAATAATTTTTTTTTAAAAAAGTTGCTATGGCCAATATTAAAGAGTGTTCTGCCTTGTCGTCTTCTCTAGGATTTTTATGGCTTCAGGTCTCAGAATTCATTTTGAATTCCCTTTTGTGTTTGGTGTAAGAAAGATGTCCAGTTTCTCTCTTTTGCATGTTGTTGTCCAGTTTTTCCAGCACCATTTGTTGAAGATACTTTTTCTCATTAGATATTCTTTCCTGCTTCCTTGAAGATTAATTCGACATACAGTTGTGGGTCTGTTTCTAGTTTTTCTATTCTGTTTCATTTATTGATGTGTATGCTTTTGTGCGGGTACTATACTGTCTTGATCACTAAAAAATTGTCATATAACTTGAATTCCACAAATATAATGCCTCTAGTTTTGCTTTTATTATTCAAGGTGGTTTTAGCTCTTCAGGGTCTTTTGTGGTTCCATATAAATTTTAAGATTTTTTGTTCTATTCCTGTGAAAAATACTGTTGGTACTTAAATGCAGATTGCATTAATGTCTAGATTGCTTTGTGTAGTATAGACATTTTAACAACATTTTCTCTTCCAATCCATAAACGTGGAATGTTTTTCCATTTCTTTTTAACATCCTCCATTTCTTTCATCAGTGTTTTATTGTTTTTAGAGTATAGACCTTTTGCTTTTTTTGGTTAGGCTTATTTCTGTTTATCTTATGGTTTTTGGTGCAATTATAAATGGGATAGATTCCTTGATTCCTTTTTCTGCTGCTTCATTATTGCTGTATAGAATTGCAATAGATTTCTGTATATTGATTTTGTATTCTACCAATTTACTGAATTCATGTATCAGTTCTAGCAATTTTTTTGGTGGAGTCTCTTGGGTTTTCTATATAAAGAATCATGTCATCTGCAAATAGTGAAAGTTTGCCTTTTTCTTTGTTAATTTAGATGCTTTTTATTTATTTTTGTTGTCTGATTGCTGATGCTTGGACTTACAGTACTATGTTAAACAACAGTGGTGAGAGTGAACACCCTATCTTGTTCCTGACCCTAGAGGAAAACCTTTTCTTCCCCTTTGAGGATGACATTAGCTGTGTATTTTTTGTATATGACCTTTATTATGGCCTTTAGTTTTGTATATGGCCTTTATTATGTTCTTGAGGATTTTTGCCATAAATGGATGCTGTACTTTGTCAAATGCTTTTTCTGTATCTACTGAAAAGATTATATGATTCTTATCCTTTTATTAATTTTGTCTATCATGTTGATTTTGAATATTGAACCACCTTGTAGACCCGGAATAATGCCCACTTGATTGTGGAACCTGATTCTCTTAATGTACTGTGGGATTCAATTTGTGGTATTTTGTTGAGAATTTTTGCACCCATGTTCATCAGGGATATATTGGCCTGTAGTGTTCTTTTTGTTTGTTTGTTTGGTTGGTTTTTCTTTTGAAGTCTTTGTCTTGTTTTGGAATTAAGGTAATGTTGGCTTCAAAGAAGGAATTTGGAATTTTTCCTTCCATTTATATTTTTGAAATGATTGAGAAGAATAGGTATTAATTCCTCTTAAATTGTTTGGTAGGATTCACCTGTGATGTCACCTGGCCCTGAAGTTTTGTTTCTTGGAAAAGTTTTTATTACCAGTACAATTCTTTGCTGGTTATCATTCTATTCATGTTTTTATTTCTTCCTGTTTCAGTTTTGGTAGTTTATATGTTTTTAGAATTTTTTCTATTTATTTCAGGTTTTCCAGTTGGTATCATATATTTTTTTCATAATATTCTCATATAATTGCTTGTATTTTTCAGGTGTTATTTGTTATTTTTTCTCTTTCATTTGTGATTTTATTTATTTAGGTCCTTTCTCTTCATTTTGATAAGTTTGAGTAGGGTTTTTTCAATTATATTATTTTTCTTAAGGAACAAGCTCCTAGTTTTATTGATCTGTTCTATTTTTTTATTTATATATTATTTATTTCTGCTCTAATCCTTCTTATTTCCTTTCTTCTGCTGGTGTTAGGCTTCATTTGTTGTTCCATTTATAGCTTCTTCAGGTGTAATGTTAGGTTATTTGACATTTTTCTTGCTTCTTGAGGTAGGTCTGTATTGCCTGATATTTCCATCTTATGATTGCTTTTCCTGAATCCCAATGGCTTTGGACCATCGTGTTTCCATTTTCATTTATTATCATGCATTTTTTAAATTTCTTCTTAAATTTCCTGCTTGACCCCTTATTCTTTAGTAGTATGTTCTTTAACATCCACGTATTTGTTGTCCTTCAATATTTCTTGGGAGATTGTGGTTGACTTCAAGTTTCACAGCATTGTGTCTGAAAATACACATGGTATGATCATGATCTTTTTGTATTTGGATAAATCTGTTAAATCTATCTAATCCAGTGTGTCATTCAAAGACATTGTATCATTATTGATTTTATGCTTAGATGATATGTCCATTGCCATAACTGGCCTGCTAATGTCCCCTCATATTACTGTATTTTTACCAGTGAGTCCCTTTATGTTGGTTATTCATTATGTTAAACATTTAGGTGCTCCAAAGTTGGGGGCGTAAATATTTACAGTTGTCAGATCTTGTTGGAGAGTCTCCTTTATTATGGTGTGCCTATCTCTTGTTACACTCTTTGGTATAACACCTAGTTTGTCTGATATAAGTATTTTTACTCTGGATTTCTCTTGATGTCCAATTACATGGTTCTCCATTCCCTCACTTTCAATCAGCAAATGTGTTTAGGTCTAAAATGAGTGTCTTATAGGCAATATATAGATGGGTCTTTTTTTTTTTAAATCCTGACACCCTATGCCCTTTGATTGGAGAATTTAGTGCATTTAGAATGAGACTAATTATTGATAGGTATATATTTATTGTCATTTGATTCCTTGCTTTGTTGATGTTTCTGGAGATTTTCTCTGTTCCTTTCTAGTTTTGTCATTTTTGGCCTTTCATTCCCACACAGAGTCCTCTCCTCTTTAAGATTTCTTGCTGGGCTGCTTTATTGGTCACAAACTCCTTTACTCTTTGTTTATCTGGGAAATTCTTTATCTCTCTTATTCTGAATGATGGCCTTGCTGGATAAAGTATTCTTGGCTGCAGATTTTTCCCATTCAGCATGTTGAATTTATCATGATGCTGTCTTCTGGCTTGTCAAGTTTCTGTGGAGAGATCTGCTGCTAACCTCATGGCTCTTCCCATATAATTTAGAGACTTCCTTTGTCATGATGCTTTAGGATTTTTTTCTTTATATATATGAATATATATTTTTCTTTATATATATATTTTTTCTTTATATATAAAAATATATATTTTATTTATATATATTTATAAAGTTATATATAATTATATATAACTATATATAATTATATATGGTTAGTTAATATATACAGTTATATATAGTTATATATAATTAATATATGTGGTTATATATATAAATTATATATATATAATTTCAAATTTAACTATTAATATGTCTTGGTGTTTGTCTGCTTTTGCTTATTTTGATAGGAGTTCTCTGTGTCTCCTGGATCTTGATGTCTGTTTCCTTCCCCAGATTGGGAATGTTTTCAGCTCTAATTTCTTTAAATAATCCTCCTCCTTTCCCCCCCTTTTTTTTCCAGGACTCCTAAGATACAAAGGTTATTACATTTGATGTAGTCACTGAGTTCCCTAAATCTACCCTCTTGATCTATCATTCTTTTTCCTCTATTTCGATCAGCTTCATTATTTTTCATAATTTTAACTTCCATATCACTTATTTGTTCCTCTGTTTCTCCTGTCTTTGTGCCAATCTAAATTTATTTATTTATTTATTTATTTATTTATTTATTTATTTATTTATTTTTTCAGTGTTACAAGATTCATTGATTATGCACCACACCCAGTGCTCCATGCAATGGAGCCCTCCTTAATACCCACCACCAGGTTCACCCATCCCCCCACACCCCTCCCTTCCAAAACCCTCAGTTTTTTCTCAATGTCCACAGTCTTGCATGCTTCATCTCCTCCCTCTGATTTACCCCAATTCACTTTTCCTTTCTTTCTTCTAATGTCCTTCATGTTAATCCTTATGCTCCACAAGTAAGTGAAAGCATATGATAATTGACTTCCTCTACCTGGCTTATTTCACTCAGCATAATCTCCTCCAGTCCTGTCCGTGTTGATACAAAAGTTGGGTATTCATTCTTCCTGATGGAGGTGTAATATTCCATTGTATATATGGATCATATTTTCTTTATCCTTTTGTCTGTTGAAGGGCATCTTGGCTCTTTCCACAGTTTGGCAATTGTGGCTATTGTTGCTATGAACATTAAGGTACATATGACCTTTCTTTTCACTGAAACCTTGTGGTCTTTACATCCAGTCAGTTTTGAAATGCATATTGCATTTTTCATTTCTGCCTGATTGTTTTTAGTTCTATTATCTCTGCTTTAGAGATATCCCTGATGCTTCCATGCTTTTTTCAAGCCCAGTGGATATCCTTATGACTGTTGTTTTAAATTCTACATCAGGCATATTACTTATAGCTTTTTTTAAAAAGATTATTTATTTATTTATTTGACAGAGAGAAACACAGCCAGAGAGAGAACACAAGCAGGGGAAGTGAGAGAGGGAAAAGCAGGCCTCCCGCCAAGCAGGGATCCCGATGTGGGGCTCGATCCCGGGTCTCCGGGATCATGACCTGACCCAAAAGCAGTCACTTAACCAACTGAGCCACCCAGGTGTCCCATAACTTTTTAAAATATATCTCCACCAATGACATTTTATTTTATTTTATTTTGGGATTAATTCCTCCATCTTAGCATTTTTTCTAGATTTTTTTTTCTTTTTGGTATATTAGGAAATCTTGTTGTTTCCTGTTCCTGAGAGTATTGGCTTTATGAAGAAGAGGTCATATAAGCTACAGGGTCTGGTGATTCAGAAAATGTCTCTGGTGTATGCTACATGCACTTTGTGGATGTTTTTTGACTGTTTTATCTGCTGACCAGTCATCTACAGAGGATCTTTTTGTCTGCATTAGGTAACGTTTTGACCTTAGCCAGAGTGTGGTGAGTGTTAACAAGGTTGTTTCTGGTCTCCTTCTTAAATAGGACCTGATACTATTTTTACTACAGCTAAAGATTTGTAGCACTCTATGGTCAGTAGTCATGGTGTATGCATGAGTTTGTGCTGGTCTTCTGGGGAAGGAATCTGCTGTGTTTGTCATAGGAGCACTTGCCCAAGAAAAACAGTATCAACAGAGGACAGGGGTGTGGGACTTGGTGTAAGCAGGTTAAGCAGTCAGTTTTTGGCACTGTGCTGTTTTATGAAGTTGGTTTATGTTGAGGGTTGAAGAAAGGAAATAGCACCAACCAGCTCCTTTTGCCCTGTAGAAGGGACGTGCTTGCTGATTTTAGGGAAACCCTCCCAGAAGAGCAAATACTTTACCCCCTTCCTGCTAGGCATTTTTCAAGTCACGGTTTTCACACTGCCTGTCTGCATTCCTTGCCTGCCTAGAAGTGCATTGCACTTTGGGCTGTATTCCAGATAAGCTGGTGACATTTAAAACTCCAAACTTTAGGGGCACCTGGGTGGTTCAGTCAGTTAAGCATCCAACTTGGTTTTGGTTCAGGTTATGATCTCATCATTATGAGATGGAGTCCCACATTGGGCTCTGCACTCAGCAGGGTGTCTACTTGAGAATATCTTCCTCTCCTCTCTCTTTCCTTCCCCCACTTACTCATTCTCTCTCTCTCTCTCTCTCTCTCTCTCTCTCTCTCTCTCTCTCTTTCAAAATAAATAAATACATCTTTAAAAAATAAGTAAGTAAGTAAGTAAGTAAGTAAATAAATAAATAAATAAATAAATAATCTCCCAGATGATGAGGATATGTGCTGGTCTTCTGGGGGAGGATCTCACTGTTCTGGGACTGATGAAGGCTGGATACAGACAGGCAGTCATGCCAGAGCACAGGTTCATAGGATTTGGAGCAAAGTAGGCTAAATAGCCAGTGTCTGTGTTAGGGGCCCTAAGCAGATATCTCTGCACCTATGCTGAAGGGTCGGTGTGTGAAATGGCACTTGCTAGCTCTTTTGTCTCTGCAAAGTCAATGTGAACTCCCAAAGAAGCACTCCCAAAGGGAACAGTCTCTCCCAGTGTATCTTAGATGAACCTCAGATCATGCAGTATGCCCCCTGGTTACCTCCTTATCCTCTTGCCATGAGCAAAGCGACACCATCAGAGCACTTAGGGGTCTGTTACTGCATGCATATATATTTAGTATTGTTATTCCTGTATTGAATGACATCTCTATCATTATATAATAACATTATTAGATTTTGTTTATTACAACTTTTGACTTAGAGTCTACTTTATTTTTATGTATAGGTACTTCTGTTCACTTGTAGTTTCCATTTTTATGGTATATATTTCGACATCCTTTAACTTTTAGCTTATGTGTATCCTTAATGCTGATGTATATCTTGTGGGCAGCATATAGTTGGGTCTAAATCTTTTACCCATTCAACCTCTTAGTGTCTTTTGATTAGATAATTTAGTCCATTTCCATTTCCAAAATATAACTTACAATTGCCATTTTTAAATTGTTTTCTGGGTGCATTGTAGATACTTCCTTATTTTCATCTTTCTGTCTTACTTGCAATTTGATGGCTTTCTATTAGAGTGTACTTTGTTTCCTTTCTCTATACCTTATGTGTTTTTATTGCAGAAGTTTGCTTTATAGTTACCACCAGGTAAAACACCTTATAACTTAATACTCTATTTGAAGCTGATACAACTTAAGTTTTTTCGTAGGCAAAAGTTTAGTACTTTTTTGGGGGGGGGGGATTTTTCTCTTTTTTTTCTTTCTTTCTTTCTTTCTTTCTTTATTTATTTATTATTTTAAATTTATTTTATTTTTTCAGTGTTCCAAGATTCATTGTCCATGCCCCACACCCAGTGCTCCATGCAATACGTGCCCTCAATACCCACCACCAGGCTCTCCCATCCCCCTACCTCCTCCCTCAAGTCCCTCAGTTTGTTTCTGTGCCCAAGTCTCTCATGTTTCATTTCTTTCCCTGAATTATCCTACTTTCCTTCTCCTACTGTCTTCTATATTACCCCTTATGCACCACAAGTAAGTGAAACCATGTGATACTTGACTTTCGCTACTTGGCTTATTTCACTCAGCATAATTTTTTCCAATCCAGTCCATGTTGCTACAAAAGTTCCCCTACCACATTTTATGTTTTGGGTGTCACAGTTTATATCTTTTTGAATCATGTATTCCAATAATAAATCATTGTAGCTATATTTGTTTTTTGTTTCAATTTTATCTTTATAGTGTAATTATAAGTGACTCACAAATAATTATCACAATATTAACATATTCGGCATTTGACTATATATTTACTTTTATCAGTGACCTTTGTACATTTATATAATTTCATACTACTAGTTAGTGCTCTTTCTTTGAGCTTGGAAAAAAATCACAATTCTTGTAAGACAGGTCAGTGGTGACCAACTTCTTTGGCTTTTGTTCATTTGGGAATACTTTTATCGCTCCTTCAGTTCTGTTTTCTTTTTTCTTTTTTCTTAAAGATTTTTATTCAGTTAGAGGGAGAAGCAGGCTCCCCACTGAGCAAGGATCCCAATGTGGGACTTGATCCCAGGACCCTGAGATGATGACTTGAGCTGAAGACAGACACTTAACTGACTGAGCCACCCAGGAGTTTCACTCCTTTAGTTCTGAAGGATAATCTTGACAAGTAAAGCACTATTTTTGGCACCTTTTTCCCTTTCAGCACTTTGAATACATCGCCCCTCATCTCACACTCTCCTGGATGGTAATTTTTTCCTAAGAAATATGTTCATTGTCTTATGTGGATTTCCTCTCTTGCCACTCTCAAAATTATTGTACTTGTCATTTCACAGTTTTATTACAATGGATCTTGGTAAACTATTCTTTGGGTTAATGCTGTTTGGGAACATGGATCTTAATGTATCTGGATGTTGATATCTTTTCCTATATTGGAGATATTTTCAGCTGTTATGTCTCCATGTAAGCTTTCTGACACTTTTTCTCTCTCTCTTCTTCTGAGATTCCCATAATGAGAATATCTACTCAATTGATGGTGTCCTATAAGTTCATTGGACTTCCTTCATTCCTTTTCACACTTTTTCTCTCTGACAGGATAATTTTAAGAGACCTTTCTTAAATTCACTTATTCTTTTCTTTGGTGTTCGTAGAGCACTTCATTATTATTATTATTGCTATGTTAGTAACACGTACCATACAGTATGTCATTAGTTTTTGATGTAGTGTTCCAAGATTCATTGTTTATGTATAACACCCAGTGCTTCACGCAATACATGCCTTCAATAATACCCATTACCAGGCCAACCCATGCACATACTTCCCTCCCCTCTAAAACCCTCAGTTTGTTTCTGAGTTCATATCCCGCTCCAATTCCCTTCTTTCATTTTCCCTTCCTTCTTCTAATGTCTTTCATGCTATTCTTTATGCCCCACAAGTAAGTGAAACCTTATGATAATTGACTTTCCCTGCTTACTTCACTCAGCATAATCTCCTCCAGTCCCACCCATGTTGAGGCAAAAGCTGGGTATTTATCTTTTCTGATGGATGAGTAATCTTCCATTGTGTATATGGACCACAGCTTCTTTATTAATTCACCTGTTGAAGGTCATCTTCATCTCAGTTCTCACAGTTTGGCTATTGTGGACATTGTGGCTATGAACATTGGAGTACATATGGCCCTTCTCTACACTACATCTGTATCTTTGGAGTAAATACTCAGTAATGCATTGGCTGGGTCATAGGGTAGCTTTATTTTTAATTTTTTAAGGACTCTCCACACTGTTTTCCACAGCCTCTTTCCCCACAACCTCTCCCCCCACAGCCTCTCCAACATTTGCTGTTTCTTTCCTTGTTAATCTTTGCCATTCTAACTGATGTAAGATGGCATCTCACTGTGTTTTGCCATTCTAACTGGTGTAAGATGGCATCTCACTGTGTTTTTTTTAAGACATCCTTTGCATTTTTCAATTTTTTAATTATTTTTAAAAAATTTTCAGTGTTCCAAGATTCATTGTTTATGCACCACACCCAGTGCTCCATGCAATATGTGCCCTCAATACCCACCACCAGGCTCACCTATCCCCCCACTCCCTCCCCTCCAAGACCCTCAGTTTGTTTCTGAGACCAAAGTCTCTTATGTTTTGTCTCCCTCCCCGATTTACCCCACTTCCCATTTCCTTTCCTTCTCCTACTGTCCTCTATATTACTCCTTATGCTCCACAAGTAAGTGAAACCATATGATACTTGACTTTCTCTGCTTGGCTCATTTCACTCAGCATTATCTCCTCCAATACAGTCCATGTTTCTACAAAAGTTGGGTATTTATCCTTTCTGATGGAGGCATAGTATTCCATTGTATATATGTACCACATCTTCTTTATCCATTCATCTGTCAAAGGGAACCTTGGCTCTTTCCACAGTTTGGTGATTGTGACCACTGCAGCAATGAACATTGGGGTACATATGGCCCTTCTTTTCACTACATCTGTATCTTTGGAGTAAATACCCAGTAGTGCAATTGCAGGGTCATAGGGTAGCTCTATTTTTTAAATTTTTAAGGAATCTCCACACTCTTTTCTAAAGCGGCTGCACCAGTTTACATTCCCACCAATAGTGTAAGAGTGTTCCCCTTTCTCCCCACCCTCTCCAACATTTGTTGTTTCTCGCCCTGTTAATTTTGGTCACTCTGACTGGTGTAAGTTGGTATCTCAATGTGGTTTTGATTTGAATTTCCCTGATGGCTAATGATGATGAACACTTTTTCATGTATCTATTAGCCTTCTGTATATCATCTTTGGAGAAGTGTCTGTTCCTGTCTTCTTCCTATTTCCTGACTGGATTATTTGTTTTTTGGGTGTTGAGTCTGAGAAGTTCTTTATTTATTTAAATACCAGCCCTTTATGGGTTATGTCGTTTGCAAATATCTTCTCCTCTTTGCAGGTTGCCTTTTAGTTTTGTTATCCTTTGCCATGCAGAAGCTTTTTATCTTGAAGTCCCAATAGTTTATTTCTGCTTTTATTACCCTTGCCTTTAGAGATATCTTGCAAGAAGTTGCTTTGGACCAGGCCAAAGAAGTTACTGCCTGTGTTACCTTCTAGGATTTTGATGGATTCCTATTACACATTGAGGTCTTCCACCATTTTGAGTTTATCTTTGTGTATGGTAGAAGAGAATGGTCCAGTTTCATTCTGCATACACCCGTTCAATGTTTACAGCAACATGTATTGAAGAGACTCTTTTTTCCATTGGATATTCTTTCCTTTTTTGTGAAAGATTAGGTGAAGCATAGAGTTTAGGGTCCATTTTTATTCTCTCTATATTATTCCATTGATCTATGTTTCTGTTTCTGCACCAGTACAGTTGTGTCTTGATGATTACAGATTCATAATACAAATCAGGCATTGTGATTCCCCCAACTTTGGTTTTCTTTCTCAACATTCATCTGGCAACATCACTTATCATCTGGGAAATACAAATCAAAACCACAATGGGATACCACCTTACACTGCTTAGAATGTCAAAAATTAACAAGGCAAGAAACAACAAATGTTGGAATGGATGCAGAGAAAAGGGAATCCTCTTGTACTGTCTCTTAGAATACAAACTGATACAACCACTCTGGAGAACAGTATGAAGGTTGCTCATAAAGTTAAAAATAGAACTACCCTCGGATCCTTCAGTTGCATTAGTAGGCATTTATCCGAATTCTACAAAAATACAGATTTGAAAGGCTGCATACATCCCAATGTTTATAGTGCCGTTATCGACAATAGCCAAACTATGGAGGGAAACCAAATGTCCTTCTACTGAAAAATGGATAAAGAAGATGTGGTATATATCTACAAAGGAATATTACTTAGCCATCAAAAATGAAATCTTGCCATTTGTGGTAATGTGGATGGAGCATAGTTTATTATGCTATGTGACTTAAGTCAGTCAGAGAAAGACCAATACCATATGATCTTAGTCATATGTGGAATTTAATAAAGAAAATATAAACATATGGGCAGGGGGGAAAGGAAGGGAGGGAAGCAAACCACAAGAGACGACAACAATAGAGAACAAAGTGAAAATTGGTGCATGGAGGTGGGTGGGTGACGTAGCCATGGGTGTTGGGTTCTATAGAGGAGAAACGAACCCAAGAGCGACACAAAACAGAAATTTAGAGAGGTAATCTATAGAAACATGAACTCCATAGGCAACATGATGTCAATACAAACATATCTATCAATAATCACTCTCAATGTGAATGGCCTAAATGCTCCAATAAAAGGACACAGGGTTGCAGACTAGATAAAACGACAGGACCCATCCATATGCTGTTTACAAGAGACTCATCTTGAATCTAAAGACACTTCCAGATTGAAAGTGAGGGGATGGAAGACCATCTTTCATGCCAATGGACCCCAAAAGAAAGCCGGGGTAGCGATTCTCATATCAGACAAATTGGATTTTAGTCTAAAGACTGTAGTCAGAGACACAGAAGGACAC
>PITA01017432.1:0-12154 GCA_004023965.1 Spilogale gracilis | reverse complement strand
TCCCACCATGGGAGCAGCCAACTACATAAGCCAACTGTTAAACAAAATAAAGAATCATATTGATGCAAATACATTAATTGTAGGATCTCATAGATATATTCAGAACATTTCACCCTAAAACAGCAGAATACTCATTCTTCTCAAGTGCACATGGAACTTTCTCCAGAATAGACCACATACTAGGTCACCAATCAGGGCTCAACTGATACCAGAAGACTGAAATTATTCCCTGCATATTCTCTGACCACAATGCTGTGAAACTGGAACTCAACCACCATAAAAATTCAGGACAAAATCAAACACTTGGAAGCTAAAGACGACCCTACTCAAGAATATGTGGATCAACCAAGAAATCAAAGAAGAACTGAAACACTTCATGGAAAACAATGAGAATGAAGATACATCGATCCAAAACCTATGGGATACAGCAAAGGCAGTCCTAAGGGGGAAATTCATAGCTATCCAAGCCTCACTCAAAAAAATTGAAAAATTCCGAATACACCAGCTCTCATTACACCTTAAAGAACTGGAAAATCAACAAAAAATTAAACCAACCCCCCACACAAGGCTGGAAATAATAAGGATTAGAGCAGAGATGAATGAATCAGAAACTAGAGATACCGTAGAACGCATCAACGAAACTAGAAGCTGGTTCTTTGAAAGAATCAATAAGATCGATAAACCATTGGCCAAACTAAACCAAAAGAAAAGGGAGAAGACCCAAATTAATAAAATCATGAATGAAAAGGGGGAGATAACGACTAACTCCGAGGAAATAGAAACAATCATCAAAAATTACTATCAACAATTATATGGCAATATGTTTAACAACCCAGAAGAGATGGATACATTCCTAGAAACCTATACACTACCAAGACTGAAACAGGAAGACATTGACAATCTGAATAGACCTATATCTAGTAACGAGATTGAAGCAGTGATCAAAAATTTCCTTAAAAACAAGAGTCCAGGCCCAGACATATTCCCTGGGGAATTCTACCAAACATTCAAAGAAGAAATAACACCTATTCTCCTGAAGCTCTTTAAGAAAATAGAAACGGAAGGAAAACTTCCAGACTCTTTCTATGAAGCCAGCATCACTCTAATCCCCAAACCAGACAAAGACCCCATCAAAAAGGAGAACTTCAGACCAATATGGCTGGTGAATATGGATGCCAAGATTCTCAACAAGATCCTTGCTAACAGGATCCAACAATACATTAAAAAGATTATCCACCATGACCAGGTGGGTTTTATCCCAGGGATGCAGGGGTGATTCAACACTCAAAAAACAATCAACGTGATAGAACAAATCAATAAGAGAAGAGAGAAAAAATCATGGTACTCTCAATTGATGCAGAAAAGGCATTCAACAAAATACAACATCCGTTCCTGATCAAAACGCTTCAAAGTATAGGGATAGAAGGAACACTTCTCAACCTCATAAAATCTATCTACGAAAAAACCACAGCGAATATCATCCTCAATGGGGAAAAACTGATAGCCTTTCCTCTGAGATCAGGAACAAGGCAAGGATGCCCACTCTCACCACTACTGTTCAACATAGTGTTAGAAGTCCTAGCAACAGCAATCAGGCAACAGAAAGAAATAAAACGTAACCACCTTGGCAAAGAGGAAGTCAAACTCTCTCTCTTTGCAGATGACATGATACTCTATGTGGAAAACCCAAAAGACTCTACCCCCAAACTACTAGAACTCATACAACAATTCGGTAATGTGGCAGGATACAAAATCAATGGACAGAAATCAGTTGCATTCTTATACACTAACAACAAAAAAATAGAAAGGGAAATCAGAGAATCGATTCCGTTTACTCTAGTACCAAAAACTATAAGATACTTAGGAATAAACCTAACCAAAGAAGTCAAGGATCTGTACTCGAGGAACTACAGAACACTCATGAAAGAAATTGAAGAAGACACAAAAAGATGGAAGAGCATTCCATGCTCATGGATCAGAAGAATAAACATTGTCAAAATGTCTATACTGCCCAGAGCAATCTATACTTTCAGTGCCATTCCGATCAAAATTCCACCAACATTCTTCAAAACGTTGGAACAAACCATCCTAAAATTTATATGGAACCAAAAAGACCCCGAATCGCTAAGGAATGGCTGAAGAAGAAAAGCAAAGCTGGGGGCATCTCATTACCTGACTTCAGGCTTTATTACAAAGCTGTGATTACCAAGACAGCATGGTACTGGCACAAAAACAGAGAAATAGACCAATGGAACAGAGTGGAGAACCCACGTATGGACCCACAAATCTATGGTCAAATCATCTTTGACAAAGCAGGAAAAAATATCCAGTGAAAAAAAGATAGTCTCTTCAATAAATGGTGCTGGGAAATAGGACAGCTACATATAGAAGAATGAAACTAGACCATTCTCTTATACCACACACAAAGGCAAACTCGAAATGGATGAAAGACCTCAATGTGAGGCAGGAATCCATCAAAATCCTGGAAGAGAACATAGGCAGTAACCTCTTTGACATCGGCCACAGCAACTTCTTTCAAGACACGTCTCCAAAAGCAAAAGAGACAAAAGCGAAAATGAACTTCTGGGACTTCATCAAAATAAAAAGCTTCTGTATAGCAAAGGAAACAGTCAAAAAAACAAAGGGGCAACCCACAGAATGGGAGAAGATATTTGCAAATGCACTACAGACAAAGGGCTGGTATCCAAGATCTATAAAGAACTACTCAAAACTCAACACCCGAAAATGAACACATCAAAAAATGGGCAAGAGACATGACGAGGCACTTCTCCGTAGAAGATATACAAATGGCTAACGGACACATGAAAAAATGTTCAGCGTCACTAGATATCAGGTAATTTCAAATCAAAACCACACTGAGATACCCCCTTACACCAGTCAGAATGGCCCAAATTAACAAGACAGTAAACAACAAGTGTTGGAGAGGCTGTGGAGAAAGGAGAACCCTCTGACACTATTGGTGGGAATGTAAACTGGTGCAGCTGCTTTGGACAACAGTGTGGAGATTCCTTAAAAAATTAAAAATAGAACTACCCTATGACCATGCAATTGCACTACTGGGCATTTACACCAAAGATACGGATGTAGTGAAAAGAAGGGCCATATTCACCCCAGTGTTCATCGCAGCAATGGCCACAATCGCCAAACTGTGGAACGAGCCAAGGTGCCCATCAACAGATGAATGGATAAAGAAAATGTGGTACATATATACAATGGAATACTATGCCTCCATCAGAAAGGATGAATATCCAACTTTTGTAGCAACATGGACTGGACTTGAAGAGATTATGCTGAGTGAAATAAGCCAAGAAGAGAAAGTCAAGTATCGCATGGTTTCACTTACTTGTGGTGCATGAGGGGTAACCTGGGGGACAGTGGGAGAAGGAAAGTAAATTGGAACTAGGGTAATCCAGGAGAGAAACGAAACAACAGAGACTTTGGACACAGAAACAAACTGAGGGACTTGGAGGGAGGGGGTTGGAGGGATGGGAGAGCCTGGTGGTGGGTACTGGGGACACCTAAAGCGTGGAGCACTGGGTGTGGGGAATGGGGAATGAATCTTGGAACACTGGACAAAAAATTTAAGTAACAATAAAAAAATACCACCAGCATATTTTACAGAGCTAGAATAAAATATCCTAAAATTTGTGGAACCACAAAAGACCCTGGGTAGCCCAAGCAATCTTGGAAAAACAAAGTAAGGCTCAAGCCACCACAATTCCTCACTTCAAGTACGTTACAATGCTGTAGTCATCAAGACAGGATACTAATGGCACAAAAAATAGACACAGAATTCAAGGGAACAGAATAGAAAATCCAGAAGTGAACCCATAACTATATGGTCAATTAAACTTTGACAAAGCAGGAACAAATATCCAATGGAAAAAAGACAGTCTCTTCTACAAAATGTGTGGGAAGCCAGACAGCAATATGCAAGGGAATGAACCTGGACCACTTTCTTATACCATGCACAAAAATCAATTCAAGATGGATGAAAGTCCTAAATGTGAAACAAGAAGATCATCAAAATCCTAGAAATTTTGTAAAAGAGGCAGCTACCTCTTTTACATCAGCTGTAGCAAATTTCTACTAGTTATGTCTCGAAGAGAAAAAAAGACAAAAATAAACTATTGGGACTTCATCAAAATTAAAATCTTCTGTACAGCAAAGAAAACAAATAAGAAAACTAAAAGTCAACTGTCAAAATGAGAGAAAATATTTGCAAATGGTGTATCTGATAAAGGGTTAGTATCCAAAATCTATAAAGAACTTATAAAAATCAACATTTAAGAAAGAAATGATCCAGCAATGTCCACAACATTCAAACCGTGAAAAGAGCCCAGATGTCCTTCAACAGATGAATGGATAAGGAAAATGTGGAATTTCACAATGGAATATTACTCAGTCATCCAAAAGGATGAATATTTACCATTTACTTCAATGTGGATGAAACTGGAGGGTATTATGTTAAGTGAAATATGTCAAGGAGAGAAAGATAATTATCCCATGATTTCACTCGTATGTGAAATATGAGGAATAGCACAGAGGACCATAGAAGAAGGGAGGGAAACCTGAATGAGAAGAAATCAGAGAGGGATCCAAACCATGAGAGACTCCTAACCATAGGAGACAAACTGAGGATTGCTGAAGGGGAAGGGGGATGGGGGATGGGCATTAAGGAGGACATATGATGTGATGAGCACTGGGTGTTAATATGCAATGGATGAATAACTTAACTCTACATCTGAAAATAATGATGCACTGTATGTTGGCTAATTTAATTTAAATTAAATAAAGAGAAAGACTCTAATTTGAAAATGGGCAGAAGACATGAATAAACATGTTTCCAAAGAAGACATACAGATGGCTAACATACAAATCAGGAGATGATCAACATCAGGGATCATCAGGGAAATAACAAATAGAAAGTACAGTGAAATACCACTTCATACAGGTCAGAATGGCTAAAATTAAGAACACAAGGAACAACAGATGTTGGCGTGGATGCAGGGAAAGGGGAACCCTCTTATATTGTTGGCAGGGATGCAAACTGGTGCAGCCACTCTGGAAAACAGTATGGAGGTGTCTTGAAAATTTAAAAATGACCTGATATTTTATTTTATTTTATTAAAGGTTTTCTTTCTTTATTTTTCAAAGAGAAACACAGCTAAAGAGGAAACATAAGCAGGGGAAGTGAGAGAAGGAGAAGCAAGCTTCCTCTAGGCAGGGAGCCCGATGTGGGGCTAGAACTAGAGACTCCAGGATCACCACCTGAGCCGAAGGCAGATGCTTAATGACTGAGCCACCCAGGTGCCCCTGACCTGATATTTTAGATGATGCTTTTAAAAATAGAAATCTCTATGTTTTTACAGCATGTGAGATTATATTCAGAGGTCAACTTGATAAATATAAATAGATAATTTAAAATGATAAAATCAACTGACTTTTTTCTACCACGTTGAACTTCGTGACAAGATTCACTAAATGTCTTACTCAAAATTTTCCAAGAACTCTATCACTCATTTAAAAAAGGAGGGAATCCTGCCTGTCTCCATTTTCAAAGTTCCCAATATTCTAAGACTATAATTCTAAACATTTATTTTAACAGAATCCTAATTTTTATTGTTTGCAGCATACAAATGATTGTGATATACTCAAATAATGTGGGAAAATATGCTCCACATAAAAGAAAATCTTATTTAGTGAAAAAAATTAAATGGAGTCAAATAATTAAATATTGACCTTCATTTTTTTTACTATTATAATTAAGGCATGAATCTGAATTATTGTCAAAATTGTAACATAATAATTAATAATTAGTTCCAGGAAACCACAACCTATGTGAATTTAAGGTGATATGTTAAATCTTATTAGAAATAGCAAGTACTAAGATTTGACTTCAGTTCGTGTTAACTAAGTGATGCAGCCACTTTGGACAGGAAATGGCTCATTGTGGCATCAGCTAAAGTTTGAAATAGCTTGGGATGAACTTCTGCTACTCCATTTACTGGTATTTCCATTAAGGTTGTCCTGGCCAGTGTCCAAGCAGACACCTGGCCAGATTCCTTCTCTCAGTGAGCCAGATCTCACCCTGAAGTTATCTCTCCACTCTATATTATAAACAGAAGAGGGAGGTTAGTTTTGTTTAAGCTAAATGACATTCTTTTGCAATTCTGCTACAAGTAGAATGTCTGACATTTAACTCTTGTTTGTTTTTATTACTTTATGTCAATATTTTACATCTTGAACACTTAAGTTGCTCATCACCAAAGAAAGCTTTGCTAATCTGGAACAGACCTAAAGTGTTAAACTACTATTTTTACCTAGAAATCAAAATGCATATTTATCTGGACAACCCCCACCCCTCCACACACACATCCTAGTACTGGTGAACTTTTAAATTCCTTCATGTTTAGGTCTCAGCCTCAAATGTTACATGAAATGAATTACTATCTCCTTCCTTCCAGTCAATGTGACTATAAAATAAAGTCACTTTCAAAATAATGTCCCTGTTATTCCAGAAAATTAAATTTTGCTTTCAGTCTTATAAGAAAATAAATTTCACATATGAAAGTGTAGGCTTTAATTCTTTTTATCATTCATAAAATGAGAAAGAAAAGTATAAAATCTCTAGGATCACTTCTAGCACATCTCAAGTCAAAGATTGGCCATGGAGCCACCTTAAGATATTCTCCCTCTCCCTCTGTCCTTTGCACCCACCTCTAGATGGATATTAAAGAGGGCATGTGTGGTGATGACCACTGGGTGTTATATGCAACTAACGAATTGTACATTACATCAAAAACTAATGATGTGGGGCGCCCGGGTGGTTCAGTTGGTTAAGCGACTGCCTTCGGCTCAGGTCATGACCCTGGAGACCCGGGATCAAGCACCACATCCGGCTCCCTGCTCAGTGGGAAGCCTGCTTCTCCCTCACACACTCCCCCTGCTTCTGTTCCCTCTCTGGCTGTGTTTCTATCAAATAAATAAAATCTTAAAAAAAAAAACTAATGATACATTATATGTTGGCTAACTGAACATAATAAAAAAGTTATAAACCAAAAAAATAAATAATAAAAAATTTTTAAATAACTGCTAAAATTAATTTTAATATTATATTTTCTTTGAGCAAATATATTTAAAATAATTTTTTTCACTATAAATAAATATTTGAGGTGATGGATGTGTTAATTAACTAGATGGTGGGAATCCTTTCACAATTATACTTATCACCACAATGTACATTTTAAATATCTTACAACATTGTCAATGATACCTCCATAAAGCTGAATAAATTCAAATAGTGTCTGATATGTAATCAATATACATATTCTCATGAAATATTTTAACTTTTTTTTTTAAGATTTTATTTATTTGACAGAGAGAAACACAGCGAGAGAGGGAACACAAGCAGGGGGAGTGAGAGGGAGAAGCAGGCTTCCTGACAAGCAGGAAGCCCGATGTGGGACTCGATCCTGTGTCTCCAGGATCATGACCTGAGCCTAAGGCAGTCGCCCAACCAACTGAGCCACCCAGGTGCCCTGAAATATTTTAACTATTTAAACTAAGCCTTCAAATCTGGTTTGTGATTTACAGCACATCTTAATTCAGATAGAAAATTGTCAATGGTTAAAGTGAAATTTAATCTTAATAAAGCAATAAAATTATACTTAACAGGAAACTATTTTAAACTGTTTCAGCATTTAAATTTAAATTAATTACATTAAAATTCCAGTCTTTCAGTCACAGTAGCCACATTGTAACTGCTCAATAGCCACATATGACTAGTAGTTGCCATATCGATTACTGCAGATCTACTCAAGAAAAAGAGGACTCTGGTAATTGAAAGGGAAGTAAAAAGAATAGAACTATATAGGTAGTTCTGAACATGCTTGAAGGAACCAAGAAAGATGGCCCTCTGTTGTTTTCTACAAGGCAGAGAACCCACAATATGCAGGGATAACTGTGATATATCAATTAGCATTTAACTAAACACGCTCTTTACATACTTAATTCTGAAAACTCTTGCTTACTTCCCTCAGTTAGTAAAAATGTGATTACTACAGTCCCCAAGGATACATGAGTTATCATTTCTGATTTCTCTCAATCTCTCTCCAATGTTATCTATCATCATGTATCTCCCTAATGAGGCATAAGAACTACTGTTGGCTCAATTTGAAAACCTTCAATATCAGTTCCTTCCTTTCACTTCCCACTGACACCACTCTAGCCCAGGCTTTATGCTTCATATTAAACCTAAATCACTGCAAAAGCTTTTTTTCACTGATTCCCTATTCCAGTCTCTCCCATCTAATTCATACTGTACATCTCCATTACATTAACTTTTCTAAGACATCATTTCCATGATCTGACTCCTCTATTAAAACATGTTCACAGGTTTTCATCTGTATCCAGAATAAATTCCTCATTGTTCTTATTGTGTGTGTGTGTGTGTGTGTGTGTGTGTGTGTGTGTGTGTGTATTTACCTCTCAGTCATTTTGGAACCAATTTAAACTCTTCCCATTTCTGTTCTCCAATTCTTCAATAAATGTTTTTCTCTCTCCTCCTATCAATTGTGATCTCCTTAAAGGTCAAAACTGATTCTTATCATATTCTTATCATAGACTCCTCAATATATTATGTTGGATTTGCACAATGACACTTAATAAGTATTTGTTAATTTGAAATAAATACAATGGAAACTCCAGCTGACAAATTGCCTTCTTATATGTTTCCTGGAAAAGAACATGAAGAGTTTAGGTCACTGAGACAAATAAACTTCATAATCTACCCATGTTTTAATCCTGTTACTCAAGTATTATATTAATTATACTAATTTGTAAAAATGCCAATGCCAATATATATGTTACAGTTAACGTGATCAACAGAGTCCCCTAGAAGCAGACTTCTTTTTAAGCTTCATGTTGCTATGTTTTTAATTGCCAAGATTTTATTAATTTTTTTGGCAAGACTTATTTTTGGCAAGATTTTTTAATAAACCAAAGACTGAAGAGAAAAAGAAAGGAAATAGGATTAAATAAAACATGTTCCATTATTTAAAAGGAGTAATGGCAACTTTGTTACCACCAACAAAAATTAGACTTCTCATCTTGAAAGTATAAAGTGGTTTACTATTTTTCTAGAAAATGGTGTTGAAAGATAAATCATTTGAACAAATTTGTTCAGTGAAACTATGTGAGACTATGGACAAATAAAAGCTTTTATTTTTGAGAAAAGTAACATTTGCCCTTTGAAAATTCCAGCAATGAATAAGAAAAAATATATTTTATGATGGGAGAAAGTTGGTTTAAGGAATTTAAAAAAGTCACAGTATTAAATTCTCTTCGTGTTTAAATAATTTATTTGATGTTTGCTACTTGTGCATTCATTTCAATGCCTGACACATGTATCTTCTGGACATGAAAAATAGTGGTCTATTTAACAGACCTTAATGAATGACAATATTTTTGAAATACACTTTATAAATACAAATATTTCAAAGGGAGAGATCTGTTGAATGAATAGACAATAAAATTCTGAACATTTCTGATTTACAAAAGTATGCCTACTTTTTTCACTAAATGAATACAACCACTTAAAAATATATATGTATGTATGTGTGTATACCTAAGCATAGTACAGAAACATTTCAAAGTGGCTAATTTTTAGTGCACTGCCAAAGTGCTACAATAACTGTCATCCACAGACATTCACGTGCAAACACTACTGGACTAGTACACTACAGCAAATAAGAAAGCATTAGTTAGCCAAACTCTGTGGCAAACCCTTTTAAATAATGAAACAGAAATGTACTTCTCATCTGAACAATGTAGAAAATAATCTCGTTTATCATCTGAGTCATATATATGTGTATGTGTATGTTACACACAGTATTATCTAAGATGACAAAACAGGGGCAGGATAACTATCCATTAAAAAATAAGAAAAAGAAAGGAACAGCAAAGACGGGAATGCACATGCACATGCAAGTTAAGCAGTAAGTAACAGAAATCAATTAAAGTCCAAAACAGTAGCTAGTTTTGACACTGGGATGAATCATGGAAGTTGGATGATTGGAAAAAGAGAGGTCAAAATAATATCTCTTCTTTGTTTTCAGCTATGTATAGGACTGTCAGTTACTAGCCAAAGCCCATTTGGAATGTAAGTTGGCTAAACTGTCATGAGTCACAATAGAGACTTTGCCAAAACTACCACACAGGATTGTTCTGAACAACAAATAAGATACCAGTTGTGAAGATGTTCCACAAAATTCAAAAGCTGCACTCATATAAGAGTTTACACAATAATCAGATTCATTGTATCCTTCCAACTCAGAAAAATGCAAACAATGAGCTCTCCAGACCACAGAAAGGAGGAAACCTCTGCTCCATTATCAGAGCTTCACACAACAGCAGGCTCCATAATCACAGCAAAGTCTGACTTTGGCAGCAGAGCAAAGAGGGTGGCAAACTGATCTAAGGGAAAGGGTTGCTGATATACCTGTGAGTAATGTCTCCACTCCTGGCATTTCCCCGCAGAAATTCCTGGAAGGGAGGGAATTATTCAGTGGGAAGATACAGATTCCCTATCCAGCCTCACTCCAACCCTCACAAAATTTATTGTATAAACATTAATAGGATTAAATTATTTCAATTATTCCCTTACAGCAGGAAGGCCTGAGAGGGTAATATATATATATATATATATATATATATATATATATATATATATATATATATATTTTCGATCAAAATATGCCAAAGCACATAATTATTCTCCTTACATATTAAAAAATGGAAAAGAAGAAAAGTCTAAAGTGTGTTAGCTATGTGTGTGCATTGCTATGATCATTTGACAGCTAGGAAACCCAGGCTTAGTGAGACTAATTTATTCAAGGCCACTTATCCCATACAAATTTGACTCTGGCCTAGTTTCAGTGAAAATTCTGGCTGAAAACTTCAATAAAAACAAATCCTACCCTCATTTAAAAAGGTCAGAATGATAAATGGTGAGAATAGCAAACATATTTTTTGTCTTTTTTCCTTGTTAATTCTACTGTTTAAGAAAATATTTTGGCATTGAACAATACTTCAACTTTTATAAATGCCTTAAACAGCATTTCCTTTTCCACTAATAGTAATTCTACAAGAACCACCCATATCAGAATCACAGGTAATCACCACTAAATGCACTCAGCAGCAGCAGTAGCTGCAAATATCACAAAAAGAGAACCAGACATATGTACCACCTGATAAAAAGAATAAATGACTTAAGAAACATTCCTGCCCCCAAAATCATATTTCCAATCTGATCAAGTCTCTAGATCCAAATACCAAATTAAGGAAACACAGGATAAAGGAACTTAACACCACAAGGATATAATCACAAAAATTTTAAACTGTAGTAAATGCTACCTGTGAAACAACCTATTTCTTCAACAAATAAAAATGCAAAGAAAGAGACAAGGGGAAACATAGATGAAAAAGAAACTTAAGAGATTTATTGGAATTCTATATTAAAAATAAATAAATAGCATTTATGAGACAACTGTAAGATGGAATCTGATTGGATATTTATTTGTATTAAGGAGGCACTATTAATTTTAAGCATGATAATGGAATTGTAACTTTTTCTAAAAGAGACCATACATTTAGAACTATAAATAGAAAAATTATGGTTGAAATGATATAAAGAATGGCATTTGCTTCAAAATAATTCTCAATGAGGATTAAAGTGAGCTAAGAAAAACAAACTTGTTTGCAAATGGATAATAGTTGAGGTTGGCTGCTCAGCACATGGCTGTTTATGGGGGGAAAAAAGCACAAGCAACACAGTCATTAAAAATGTCCTAATTTTTCTAAAGAAATGAGATTATCGGGGAATTACAGAGCTGAAAATACCTTAGAAACAGTATCTATTCAAACCACCTCATATTATAAATAAGGAAATTAAGGCTCAGACAGGTTAAGTGACTTGCTCAGGGTCATACAACTTGACAGTTTCATAGTCAAGATCATAATTTAAATCTCCAAACTTATAACCCAGGGTGTTGTTCTTTTTCAAACCTATAAGAAATGACTGCATTTAAACATTTAGTCCAGAATAGCCTAAAAATGGAGAGTAATTCATAAG
>PITA01017431.1:0-43337 GCA_004023965.1 Spilogale gracilis | reverse complement strand
TTATTCCTAAGTATCTTATGGTTTTTGGTGCTATAGTAAATGGAATCGATTCTCTGATTTCCCTTTCTATTTTTTCGTTGTTGGTGTATAAGAATGCAACTGATTTCTGCGCGTTGATTTTGTATCCTGCCACATTACCAAATTGTTGTATGAGATCCAGTAGTTTGGGGGTAGAGTCTTTTGGGTTTTCCACATATAGACTTTACTATTTCTATGTGGGTGGTTTTTTTTTTTTAAGGTTATCCTGTGAAGTTTTAAATCCAACATCATTGACCCATTCATGTTTATTTTAAAAACTTTTTTTAAGTAATTAGTTTTTTGAAACTATCTCATTTACTTTTAGCCTTTTTTTTTTTTTTTGTCAGTTGAACAGTGATTTAGCCACTGTTTATTCCCCCTTATCAGTGAAATTCCTATTCTTAAATTGACATGCCTATTAGGCAGTTTAGGTGCATTGACTTTAAACTTGAAGGTTGACATGGGCTCACACTTGGCCTAAAACATTGATGGACCTAAGGAAATTCCTATAAATGAATATTTCCTATAATTGATAAAATATTATCATTTAATAATCACATTTAAAACTTATATTAAGTGTAAAACCCAGTGACTTTACCCCACTTGAGAAATTAGTTAGGACAAGTCATTTTGTTCTGTGATATTAAATTTAACTATGATAGTTAATTAAAAAGGCATATCTTGTATCCACTTAAAATAATTTAAGATATTTTGATCTAAAGTGTGTTAGCTTATCAATTATATTTGTTTATAAATAGACTTTAATAGCTCTCTAGGAATATGACATCTAAAGGAAAATGATTTTTCTCCTTTAAAATTACATAATTTTGGAACTTTAAGATTTGAGAAAGCTGCCATGTATATTGATAAATCAAATAAAATAAAGAAATCAATTACAAATCTGGTTGTTCTATGAAAGTATAGAGTGTGGAAAAATGTCTTGTGTTTTATACTATCTCAGATTTGGAGGTAATATGTTGTGGCAAATTGCAGTTTATCTCTGTTCTTTTTTTTTCTGTAAGGACTACAGAATTTGAGAACTATAAAATAATCACAGTGCATATAAGTGGAAATAGTTTATCACTTTTTAGTTAAAGTAGTATTGTTAGTTGTTGCTGACACAGGGGCTACATGAATTACATGTGAATTAAAACACTGGCAAAACTGACCCCACCAATAAACATATCTATTGAATAGAATGCCTTTTAATGTGAATTACTTGCATTGTAATACCCTTCTCATAATGAAAGGGATTTTAAATAACATCTGTGTTTAAAGTATAATTTTGTAATTATGAACAGTAACTTCATAACATTGCTTTGTTTACATCAAATATTTGAGATATGCAAGTCATATTTTTCTATACAGTTGGCATATAAGAATAAATTGCGTAGAGAAGTGAGAGACATATTGACTAACACAGATCTAGTTGAAAGAGAAGTAATAGAGCAGAGTGTGAACTCAGAGATTTGTGGGGATACACTGGTGTTAAGAATAGGAACAGTATAGGAGGCATGTGGTACCAGAAAAAAATAATGGGAAATGGAGATGGGGAAATAAATATGCTAAAAGTTAAACAAGAAGTAAGGCTTTTTTTTTTTTTTTAAGCCACATAGCAGAAAAAGGGAAAGTGATTCATCTTAGTCTTGAACACAGTAGTCTGTCAAGGAATTCAATCTGAAGTGCAACTTTAAATGAAATGTGGTATACACATTATTCATAGGAACCTGCTAAAAGTTTTGTAACAAACCCAGAGACCGTGAGAGCCTTGCGTGAAGAGAAAAGATAAAACTCACTCCAAATTTGCAAACTATTTATATAGTATCTTAGGTAGACATAATTTTTAGAGGGATCACTTTCCATGACCCTCATGAAAATCTCCTGCGGTGGCCTCCACCGTTAAAGAATAGAGTTCTTTCCAAATACTACCATGCTGTAAAAAGGATTATATGGCCCATTAAGAAAAAAAGGGGGGGGGGGCTTAATTTAGTGTTTTGACATGTACTAACAGCCAACAATTAGCAAGCAAATATATAAACACTGAACATGATCTGACTTTACATAACTGAGATGTTTATGGTTTCACAAAGCCCCACCCCACCATGTTGTCTCCTCCCAGTTTCATATTACACAGGACACCTTGTGTTGTGGAACTTAACTACAGGGCAGCACAGGCTTCTGTAAGTATGTTACACAAATTTTCTTCTGAAGGCAGAGAGTACATTTAAAGGCTATACCTGCCTCTTAAGAGACATGAAAAATGTCTGTCACCCCTCTCCAGCCCAGTTTTCCTCCCACTTCCTCTGCTAGGGTTACAGGGCTGTAACTGCTTGCTATTGCTTCTTGCCTTACGTGCTGTGAAGGCAATGAACCAACGCTGTAGAATCTGCCTTCTCCCCTTGCCTTTACAATTTATCTAAGTAGGCTCCAAATACAAAAAATGAAAAGAAAATCTGGACAGATACCTGTGGAATCTTGTGTCTTAAAGAGTTGCTTAAAGGGTCTGTTCCCCAGCAAGAAATCCTGGAGAAATGGAGTCAGCCTAACAAGCTTGTGACAAGTGCAACTCAGAGGTTTGTAATTCTTGAGTAACAGGACTAAAAAATCTCAGATTAATAAAGCACACAAGTCGGCAGTGGAGTAGGACTCAGAAATTTGTCTTAATCTCTCCCATATGTTTAAAGTTAAAATAAGAGAAATGACTCATGCGTAAAATGATAACATGCTAATGTTTAATGTATGAAGTTTGAATATAGACAAAGCTTAGAAGAAAGTACATAAGTATTCCAGGAGCTAGTTATAAAACTAAAAGAATTAAAATAAGGACAGACTGCTAGGGCCACATCAATTACAAGGAAAAGCAATAAACCGACATGAAAAATCATATCCAAGTACTGTCATTGAGAACAAAAATATGAACAAAGGGGTGCCTGGGTGGCTCAGTTGGTTAAGCAACTGCCTTCAGCTCAGGTCATGATCCCGGAGACCCCGGATCCAGCCCCACATCGGGCTCCCTGCTCAGCGGGAAGCCTGCTTCTCCCTCTCTCACTCCCCCTGCTTGTGTTCCCTCTCTGGCTGTGTTTCTGTCAAATAAATAAAATCTTAAAAAAAAAAAAATAAGCAAAAGGTAAAAGTTGAGTAAAAAACATTTGGAATTGTCTAGGTGAGAGTAGAAATTAATTTGATCAGTTAAAATAATATTGACTTATTAAAAAATTACAGCTATAAAATGCCTAATAAAACAATTGCTGTGAACATGCCAAGGATGAACCTAAATACTGAAATGATATACCAACTTTTATATTCTAAAAGGGGAAGAGAGACTGGTGGTAGTTGGCAACTTTCTCTCTGGTTAAACAATGCTTGTTCCTCTACACCCCTAGTTAAGGAACTTAACATACTTAATAGACCTCTGGAAAATCCCTCCAAAGAACCAGTTAAACAGTTAAACAAAACTTTGCCATGGTTAACAAAGAGGTAAATTAATATTAATCAAAAGAAAAAACCTGAATGTGTATGTATGCCCATTGTTGAAAATAAATTTGGTGTATTTTTTCTTAAATTTTAATAGGTCTTATGAGTTAAAATTCTTTTTGTTTTTGTTTTTCTTTCCCTTTTTTTTTTTTTTCTTTCCTCATCTTTCCTCACTGGTCCCACACCTCCTTTCTAACAAATGCTTCTTGGTGATAAAATGCCAGTGTTGTACAGGCCCCCTAACCTACAGTGCCTAGGATTCCAGGCTGCCAAAAAGCTCTGTGAGGACATCTCCTTGGGAAAGGCCCCCCCATCTCGATACTTGAGGTGTAGTGAACGGGGTGACAGAATGCATGCCAGTGAACTGAATCAAGGAGGGTTCTTTTGGGTGTTAAGATCCTGACGCTGAGGCCCAGATTTGGAAGCCCAGGATCCGTCCATCCTACTAGAGCTCTCACTGAGTAATCCCCTCATCCCCCCGCATTTAGGTAGTGCTCTTTAGGCTCTGCCTACCTGCTTTACAATACACAATGTTAATTAACCTCACAGCTGTATGAGGTAAGTATTATTCTGACTTTCCAGATGGGGCACTGAGGTTCAGAGAGACTGGAGTATTTTTCCTAAGATCACACAGAAATTAAACACTAGAGCTGGAATTTGAACCTAGACCTCTTTGATTTCTGCGTGTTTGTATTTAAACCACTAAGCCACATACCACACCTCCCAAGAGGTACAAAGGAGGGCCTTTTCAGCCTGGGAACACATGTGATCAAGCTCCTGTGAAACTCTGTGCTCCATGTTCATCTGTGATCTGCTGTGCCTGGTAAGGTAGTAGGTACCTAGTAAACACATTGGATAATGTGACAATATATCAGCTGGAAACAAAACTTTCTATTTGAATGGGTCACTCAGAATGATGTTTTAGAAATCAATACTAAATATTGACAGGGTTTAATTTTCCTTTATTTAAACTTAAACCTTTAGTGGTATTATCAGCCATTTTGAAGGGCCCATTGTTAAGTGCTCAATTAAGAATTAATTTGAATTCAACTTTTCTATCTCTACCGCTGACTTTTTTTCCTTATGCTTTCCCTATTCCTGGCCTTTATGTTTTAATCTCCAACCAATCACCATTTTATTGAGACCGATGAATTCAGTAATTCAGATCATTTGAAAATATTCCCAAGAAACATCAGGACTCCAGAAAAACCAGTTGCCTCTTTTTGTCTTAACAGATGATGTGGATAAGAAAATTTTCATTTCTTTGGGTAAAAAACAATATAAAATCCCTAATTGCCATATTGTGATTAATTGATGTTTATAGAGTAATCTAAGTTTGGCTAAAAACAAAAGTTGATTATTCTACCTATTTATAATTCAATTTACCAAAAATATTTAGTGTTAACTTAAAAAGACAGTCTTATTCATAAAAGATATGAAAGATAATTTCAGGAAACGACAGCTGTTTATGCACTCTAATCTAGCAGCAAACTAAAAAAATGAACACTTAATGCTTTAAGTGAAACAATCCCCCTCCCAATCTGATTTTAAACTTTATGCATCTCTTGCCTGATTTCTAAAACCTATGCAATAGGTTTTACTACTGCTATATTAAATCTACTACTTTAATGGTCGTCTTTCTACCACCTGCCAAATGTTATTTTTTAAATGAAAAGAGAGGGACGCCTGGGTGGCTCAGTTGGTTAAGCGACTGCCTTCGGCTCAGGTCATGATCCCGGAGACCCGGGATTGAGTCCCAAATCGGGCTCCCTGCTCGGCAGGAAGCCTGCTTCTCCCTCTCTCACTCCCTCTGCTTGTGTTCCCTCTCTGGCTGTGTTTCTCTCTGTCAAATAAATAAAATCTTAAATAAATAAATAAATAAATAAATAAATAAATAAATAAATAAATAGAGAAATATTACTAATGAAGAATCCTGTGTTTCTCTCTGTCAAATAAATAAAATCTTAAATAAATAAATAAAGAAATAAAGAAATATTACTAATGAAGAATCCATAGATGATGTCTGTGTAATCACCTAGGTGGCCCACTTTCATTGCCTTCTATCAAACTCAAGGACATATTACTTGGTAACATATGAGTAGAGTCTCCTACTAAAACCAGATGAAATTTAGCTACTTACAAATTTATCTGCTGGCAAAAGGCAGAGATGCAAGGATTTAAAATGCAAGGATTTTTGTGTCTGTGAGTATTGGTAAATATGAATATTAACTAAATGACAATAACAGCTTGTGAACTCTTGCTAATTTTGAACTAATTTAATACCACTTACATGTGTATTCAGATGCTTAGTTGACTTTAGCATTAAGAAAGTTAAATCCAGGGCGCCTGGGTGGCTCAGTGGGTTAAAGCCTCTGCCTTCAGCTCAGGTCAGATCTCAGGGTCCTGGGATCGAGGCCTGCATCGGGCTCTCTGCGCGGCGGGGAGCCTGCTTCCTCCTCTCTCTCTGCCTACTTGTGATCTCTCTCTCTGTCAAATAAATAAATAAAATCTTTAAAAAAAAAAAAAGTTAAATCCAGTTTGTTTCCTTTTATTTAGGAGAACCAAATCATTGAGGTCCATTGGTAGTGACAGAATTGTTCATCCTTCCTATCAAAATCTACCACATATCTCTATGGGGCAGGAAGCCTTTATAATTTCTCATATCTCATTCATTTGCTGACAAAAAAGATGGTGTAAAGATTGAGATCCAGTCCTTGGTTCTGCACTGAACGTATCAATATACTAATCACCATTTCAGTAAGAAGGCATAGGAAACTCTAGGGCCAGGGGGATGACAAATATGCAAAAGACATTTCATTTCAGAATTAGGAATATTAACAATTTTATGTGTGAAAATTTGCATAACCCTCTGTACTTACTTATCTGAGAAAGGAATACAGTCAGGTAGACATCCTGTGAAGCCTCCAATTAAGCTTTATTTTGAAAGTTGTTATGTTGTTTTTAATCTACTTAAACCAATTGCTTATACCAGTCAGAATCAGCAGAGCTCATTTTTACATGACAGAAATATAATTCTGTCCAGATTAACGAAAGTCATCTTTTCTTTCAAATGCTTAGGCATTCCCTGATGTGGGACAAATATTTTAAGAGACAATAACTTTAAAAAAAAAAATTAAGGCAGAAGCACCTGGGTGGCTCAGTCAGTAAGCGTCTGCCTTCGGTTCAGGTCATGATCCCACAGTGCTGGAACTGAGCCCCACATTGGGCTCCCTGCTTGGCAGGAAGCCTGCTTCTCCCTCTCACTCCCCCTGCTTGTGTTCCCTCTCTAGCTGTTTTTCTCTCTGTCAAATAAATAAAATCTTAAAAAACAAAAACAAAAAAACTTAGAGCAAAGCATTATTGCAAAAAATCTAATTCTACCCTGAATCACTGAGGCAGTTCAGGAGAGTTATCAAATTCAGGACTTGGAAGGAAAATTCCTCGGTGTGTGTGTAATGTGTACTTTATTTTCATTTGCAGAGTGTACAACATTTACTATTTGAAGAAAACAATGTTAGCTTGATGGGTGAAGGCACTCAGTACAAAGAACATGAACTATTAAATTTTTTGGATCTGACTTTCAACCAGAGGTTTACCATTAACAAGTTGAAGTACATTGCCGGGCACCTGGCTGATTCAGTTGGTAGAGCATGCGGTGATTGAAATCGGGATCAAGAGTTCAAGCCCATCTGGATGTAGAGATATATTTAGATAAATAAACTAAAAAAACAAAACAAAACAAAACAAAAAACCTGTAAAATTAATTCTTTTGAAGGAAGACCCTTCTTAACTGCTTCCTTCCTCTCTACTGTCCTCTCTCTGGTGTCCTATCCATGCTAGCTTGAATCATGCAAGAAAAGAAAAAGTTCCCTTAAAGCTGAAGAATTATATTAGTAATAAGAACACCTTACATTTGAAAGGTACAGTGAGTTACATTAAGGAAGAAAGTAAGTAAATCAAGTCCCAGGAACTATGCTTTTGTTCTCATTCTTTATTGTACTAATATTGTGCTGGCCTGCTGCCCAAAGCCATGCCATTCTGACCTAAGAATTATGTTGTATCTTGTAGAGCAGTCAAGTTGTAATACTATTTTTCTTGAGTTTTGTCTTTTTCTGTGTGGCAGTGGTGAAATAGGGCCTTCTAAACCTCTGGAGAAGTGAGATGTGAATTTGGAGAGGACATGGGGAAGAATCAATCTTCAACAGATAATCTTTAAGTCCAGACCCAGGATATCAGATCTGAAGTGACACCATCTTTTCAGTCTTCCTGACAAACCTCATCAATCCCAAAAGTTCCAGTTTCAAGGATCCAAGAAAACTCAGTAAAGCTCACTTTGGAATCACTTTGCTGTGACAAAACTGATTCATGGTGACTCTTCTAGTATTTGTGGAAAATCTGCTAAACGAAAAGTAACTAGAATATTCATATGACATCAGTGGTTAAAGCTACACTAAAATGAAACTTTATATGCTAATTATCTTCCATGGTTCCTTCGGAAATCAAAGGGCTTGCTAGGCTACTATAAATATATTATAAAGAGATAATAACATATCTGTGTAAACACATATAATCCTAATTTAAAATAATCTGAATCACAGTTTATATATTATGAAATGTAGTGAGACAGTTAAAAAAATTATACCCCCAAATCTGTAGTTTAGAGTATAAATAAAAAGATGTGGGTATAGAGAAAAAAAATGTGAGACCAATATTTTAACAAGGAAAGATAATCTAGTTATTACTCATTATAATGTAACCATTGCCCTTCCTCTTTTTCTGTATGTACTGTATGTACCTGTCACAAACTTGATTATTAATATTAATGAAGTTCCTTTTAAGCCTGTTAACTTGAAGAAACACAGAAGTGTAATTTATTATTTCAATAGTGGTAGATTTTCATAAATCACAGACAACAAAAAGAATGTATCTTAAGACACATTTTCTTCTGAATTTAACAATATAATCTAATAACATAGAATGAGTTTCTGTTAAATATTTCTCTTGGTCTTAATGTGTAATAGCATTATTAGCTTTCAAATTTCAAGATAAAATTCAACTAAGTATTGAGTGAAACAATAATTGCTGTGTTTTAAAAAAACTTTCATTAGGAAATGAAATGTTTGAGGAGATTTTAACCTGGCTTCAAATACTTTGTTTTATACATATATGCTCATAAACACATTTCTTAACCTTATGAATCTTATAGCCATATTATTTCCTTATTGTGAATATACTTGTAGTTTTAATTTTGGTTAACTGTCTATCCAATTCATTATTATTATTATTTTGTTTCTTATGCAATATCATGGTGTTATATGTTTTCAGAAATGCTTATTTTGTTTTTATGCCTATTCAAATGTTTTAATAGTTACACAAAAAAATCTAAGAATATACACAATAGTATATGCAAAAGTAAAGTCATTTAAAATGTCTAGCTACAAAGTGGGATGATAACTTGAATATTCATTCCACTAATTAGACTAACAAAAAATTAGATAAAGTTAGTTAGAATGTAATAGTGGATATAGGGGCCTGAAGGGAGAAGAGAAATCCACAAAAGACTTCAAATTCGGGTGCCTGGGTGGCTCAGTGGGTTGAGCCTCTGCCTTCCGCTCAGGTCATGATCTCAGGGTCCTGGGATTGAGGCCCTCCTTGGGCTCTCTGCTCAGCAGAGAGCCTGCTTCCTCCTCTCTCTCTGCCTGCCTCTCTGCCTACTTGTGATCTGTCACATAAATAAATAAAATCTTTAAAAAAAAAAAAAAGACTTCAAATTCATATGAATACAACTGCTTCAAGAGAAATAAGTTTAGAAAAGTATTGCGTTCCAAAAAAACAAAAACAAAGTAAAAAAACTATAGCTAATCTCTGGGGAACCATATAAAACTGCAGACTTCTAATAAATAGGAAGCAGACAAGATTAAAGATTACTGATAATTAAAGGTGCCTGATCAATATAACTGAGATTCAACAAATGATTTTTGATTGACTTGTAGAAGTAGATTCAGAAAAGGAACATGACTTGAATTTTGACTGTATTAAACCACAAATGTCATGAATTATAATAATTATAAGTGATATAAATGCATCCTATAATGTGATTATTTTCTGTACACCAATATAAAATGGAGTTACTAAAAAAAAAATAAAATAAAATAAAATGGAGTTACTGAGTTACATGGGAAATTTCTGTTACATTTTTCAATCCATTGCTTTTACCTAATAAAGTTTTCTACGTTCAGAAGTTAAACTGTCTGTATATTACTTTTATTTATACTGTATTTTTTCCAACCTGGCTCTTTTACAAAATTAGTTGTCTGAAAAGTTATTATCAACTCCTTACATTCTTTTTTTTTTTAAGATCTTATTTATTTATTTGATAGAAACACAGCTAGAGAGGGAACACAAGCAGAGGGAGTGAGAGAGGGAGAAGCAGGATTCCTGCCCAGCAGGGAGCAGGGAGCCCGATGTGGGACTGGATCCCAGGTCTCAGGGATCATAACCTGAGCTGAAGGCAGTTGCTTGACCAACTGAGCCACCCAGGTGCCCTCCTTACATTCTTTAATACAAAAATAATAAAGTATCTGATACAGGTAATTTTGGTGTTCTTGGGCAACTTAACAAGAACAGGGTAGCTGGGTGGCTCAGTTAGTTAAGCATTCCACTCTTGATCTCAGCGATTTGAGTTCAGACCCCATGCTAGGCTCCATACTGCGGTATGGACCCTACTTAAAAATAAGAAAAAAAAATTTTTTTAGGGGCGCCTAGGTGGCTCAGTTGCTTAAGCGACTGCCTTCGGCTCAGGTCATGATCCCGGAGACCCGGGATCGAGTCCCACATCAGGCTCCCTGCTAGGCGGGAAGCCTGCTTCTCCCTCTCTCACTCCCACTGCTTGTGTTCCTTCTCTGGCTGTGTTTCTCTCTGTCAAATAAATAAAATCTTAAACAATACTACTCAGCCAGTGAGATTAGCAAATGTGTTTTTAAAAATTAGAAATGACATACACAACCAGATAAAAGAAACTTAAATTATTCATTGATTGACCTGAGCCAAAGGCAGTCGCTTAACCAACTGAGCCACCCAGGCGCCCTTTTCTTCTTTTGTTTGAGTCCCACATCTGGCTCCCTGCTCAGCGGGAAGCCTGCTTCTCCCTCTCTCACTCCCACTACTTGTGTTCCTTCTCTGGCTGTGTTTCTCTCTGTCAAATGAATAAAATCTTAAACAATACTACTCAGCCAGTGAGATTAGCAAATATGTTTTTAAAAATTAGAAATGACATACACAACCAGATAAAAGAATCTTAAATTATTCATTGATTGATTTTACAGGTTTCAGCCAACATTACTTCTTGGTCACAGCTTTGTGTGTTTCTTAGACAACTTTTCTCCAGCACTGTCTCACACAAGTCTGATATAAGTCATACATTATTATTAGCCTCCTTCAAGAGGGTTTCTCCTCTCCCATACCCTCAGGAAAAAATCATGACACCTAAAGCTCTTAGATGTATCCTGTCCACCTGAAGAGACTATTTTTTGCTTGTGTTCCTCTCCTTTGTAGTGACACCGATCTTCTCTAGAGAACTTGTATTTGCCACAGCATACGCTGTTCTTATCCCTGCTCATGCTATAACCCATAGAAAGAACGCCTTTCCTCCCCTCTTCGCTGGAAACTTCAGCGCCTGCCTCAGCTGTGCCCTAGCTTCCAGGAAGCCTTCACCAACACACTCTCCCCTGCTTAGATATTTCCCTTCTTTGTGTTTCCACAGCACCTCTCTCAAATTACCTTTATCTTTTTATCAGTCTTAACCTCATGAAAACTGACCGTTTGTCTTTTTACGCTCACATAATAGGTACCTGTTAAAGCTCGCTGAGTGAATGTCTCCAGCTTTCCCCCACAATGTGCAGTGTTATCGCTGTTTTTGTCACAGCAATTTTGTCTTCCTGGAGTCCAAATATAGGGTTCTTCTTCTACCTCCTGTCAGCTGGTGCCAGATAGTACCTCCAGACCTATTCTCATAGTCTTCTTAAACAGAGTGAGTTATGCTCCTTTTCATCTACCTACTTGGAGGGTTTATGTCTTTTACCTAACTTCAGCATAGTTAATACAATCCCATTCAGTGGAGCTTGGTCATAAAACGTGACTCGGTCATAAACATGAGCGCGTGCGCGCAGGCTGGGGATGCGAGAATCGTGTGAGGGCGTGAGCCGGGGTTAGTTCACTGTGCTTCAACGTGCAGGTTTTGGTTATTCTAGATTTTCCAGTGAAGAACTCAAAGCGGCCAATAAAACACTTGCAACGGAAAATAAGGAAAGCAGTGGAGGGAATAGGGAGACGGAATCAGGAAGCTTAAGGTGGCAGGACAAGCAGGGGAAATAGAGAGGGAGGTGGAGAAACTTTAAGCCCTGGGAGGACGACTCGCAGTGGCTTCCCGGCCTCCCATTTTGCAGGCCCTCCGCGCGGCGCAGAAAAACCTCCGGCCTCTCCGGGCGCTCCCCCGGGCTCCCGTGGTCCCCGCCCGCCAGGCAGTTTTTACCCAGCGCTCACACCCACAGAGACGCTGCAAAGCACGCGAAGTAAAATTCCAGGAGGCCGACAAGGAACTTCAAAGTCTTTTTTTTTTTTTTGTCCCCGCCGTGGGGGAGCAGCCCTCACGCCCAGGCCAAGCCCACTCCAGTCCCTTCCATTTGAAGGGCGGGGCGGAAGAAAAAGAGCTAGTTCTGGCTCTATTCCCTTTGAGCAGCCAACTCCGAAGGAACTGCTCCGCCCCTGCGTGCTACGTTAGTTGGAACACTCCGCTTTGAACTGCGTTTAAGGTCTTAAAAACTGAGCGAACAGCTCAGGTGGTTCCCCTGTCTGAGCTCCCCTTCCGCGTCTCCTCGCCGCACCAAGGCCCCAGCCTTCGCTTCCCCACCCACTTGGGAGTCCGCGCTGCTCATTGGTTACGGGTCCTGCCAATCCAGGGGATATTGACGAATCCCGCTTTAGGAAAGGCAAAGATCGCGCTAACGCGCAAACACCCGGCGGAGGGGCGCGCGCCTAACGTCCCCAAGCTGCGGGCGGAGCGCGAGGCTGGGTAGTGGAAGGCAGCAGAAGAGACTCTGGGGGCCCTCATTTGCATAACGGCCGCCCCTCGCCTCTGAGCACCGGCCGGGGTCCCGCCCTCACCCAACTAGAAATCTGTTGGGCTACAGGCGGGTCACTCCCACCCAGGCAAGCCTGTGGCGGACGGTCCTGGGAGCGGATTGGCTCCGGGAGTTTACGGGAGGCGGCAGGGAGGCCGCTATAAGAGCCGGGAGCCAAGCAAGGAGAGCGGGAGACTGTGTTTGCGCTCGCGGTGTGAGGTGGTAAGCGACCGTTAGTTGACGCCGCAGATTTTTCGGTCCTAGGTGTTGTCACCTAACGTCGCTGGCCTATATTTCAATCAGGATGGCTGCCCGCGGCCCGGCTATTGGCATCGACCTGGGCACCACCTATTCGTGCGTGGGGGTCTTCCAACATGGCAAGGTGGAGATCATCGCCAACGATCAGGGCAACCGCACCACCCCCAGCTACGTGGCCTTCACCGACACCGAACGCCTCATCGGCGACGCCGCCAAGAACCAGGTGGCCATGAACCCCACCAACACCATCTTCGACGCCAAGAGGCTGATCGGACGGAAGTTCGAGGACGCCACGGTGCAGTCGGACATGAAACACTGGCCGTTCCGGGTGGTGAGCGAGGGAGGGAAGCCCAAGGTGCAGGTGGAATACAAGGGAGAGATCAAGACCTTCTTCCCAGAGGAGATCTCCTCTATGGTCCTCACTAAGATGAAGGAGATCGCTGAAGCCTACCTGGGGGGCAAGGTGCAGAGCGCGGTCATCACGGTTCCGGCCTATTTCAATGACTCGCAGCGCCAGGCCACCAAGGACGCAGGCACCATTACGGGCCTCAACGTGCTGCGCATCATCAACGAGCCCACCGCGGCGGCTATTGCCTACGGCCTGGACAAGAAGGGCTGCGCCGGTGGCGAGAAGAACGTACTCATCTTTGACCTGGGCGGCGGCACCTTCGACGTGTCCATCCTAACCATCGAGGACGGCATCTTCGAGGTGAAGTCCACCGCCGGCGACACCCACCTGGGCGGCGAGGATTTCGACAACCGCATGGTGAGCCACCTGGCGGAGGAGTTCAAGCGCAAGCACAAGAAGGACATTGGACCCAACAAGCGCGCAGTGCGGCGACTGCGCACCGCCTGTGAGCGAGCCAAGCGCACCTTGAGCTCGTCTACGCAGGCGAGCATCGAGATCGACTCGCTGTACGAGGGCGTGGACTTCTACACTTCCATCACCCGCGCCCGCTTCGAGGAGCTGAACGCGGATCTGTTCCGCGGAACTCTGGAGCCGGTGGAGAAGGCGCTGCGTGACGCCAAGTTGGACAAGGGCCAGATCCAGGAAATCGTGCTGGTGGGCGGCTCCACCCGCATCCCCAAGATCCAGAAGTTGTTGCAGGATTTCTTCAATGGCAAGGAGTTGAACAAGAGCATCAACCCCGACGAGGCGGTGGCCTACGGAGCCGCGGTGCAGGCGGCCATCCTCATCGGAGACAAGTCAGAAAACGTGCAGGACCTGCTGCTGCTCGACGTGACCCCGTTGTCGCTGGGCATTGAGACGGCTGGCGGCGTCATGACCCCACTCATCAAGAGGAACACCACGATCCCCACCAAGCAGACGCAGACCTTCACCACCTACTCAGACAACCAGAGCAGCGTGCTGGTGCAGGTGTACGAAGGCGAACGGGCCATGACCAAGGACAATAACCTGCTGGGCAAGTTCGACCTGACCGGGATTCCCCCGGCTCCTCGCGGGGTCCCCCAGATCGAAGTCACCTTCGACATTGACGCCAATGGCATCCTGAACGTCACCGCCGCCGACAAGAGCACCGGTAAAGAAAACAAAATCACCATTACCAACGACAAGGGTCGTCTGAGCAAGGACGACATTGACCGGATGGTCCAGGAGGCAGAGCGGTACAAGTCGGAAGATGAGGCCAATCGCGACCGGGTCGCTGCCAAAAACGCGGTGGAGTCCTATACCTACAACATCAAGCAGACGGTGGAAGATGAGAAACTGAGGGGCAAGATTAGCGACCAGGACAAAAACAAGATCCTCGACAAGTGTCAGGAGGTGATCAACTGGCTCGACCGAAACCAGATGGCTGAGAAAGATGAGTATGAACACAAGCAGAAAGAGCTCGAAAGAGTGTGCAACCCCATCATCAGCAAACTTTACCAAGGCGGCCCTGGCGGCGGCGGCGGTTCTGGAGCCTCCGGGGGACCGACCATCGAGGAAGTGGACTAAGCTTGCACTCGAGTCAGCGTAAACCTCTTTTCCTTTCTCTCTCTTTTTTTCTTTTGTTTGTGTTTCTTTGAAATGCCTTTGTGCCAAGTGTGAGATCTGTTGTTGGAAGTCTTTCGCTCAGTGTATGCATAGGAAAGGAAGGGTGCAACAACTTAGTTTAATTATAAAAGGTTAGTTCTAAAGTTTGATTTTTAAAACCATTATTTGAGGTTTCTCTTTAATGCGTTTTGGGTGTTTGCTGACATGAGCATTTTTCAGTAGCTTAGTTTGTGCATGGAGATTTGTTTGACCTGGAAAACCTGAAGTTTGCACATAAGTTCTGTGGAAGCTTGGTAACAATAAAATACATAGAAGCTTGAATTGTTTATTTGTATGTACTACTTGAAGACTAAAATGAACATTGCAGTAATGTTGACAGGCATATTTTTGCAAACAAATGCATAAATACAAATTTAAAGTAAAGCCGAAATTGATCTCAAAATCACCATCTTGGAGTTTTCAATTTTCCCTTCTCAGTTTTACCCATGTTGGTCTTTAGGGTATTAGTATGAAGCGAAATGTTTCTAACTCAGTCTTGTCTAATTCTCAGATGAGATTCCTGCTTTGAATTGCCAACAACTTTTAAAGGGAGAAGATGTGGGTAAACTTTCCCCCTCCTTTTAATAAAGAAACCGGACAGGTCTGCCAGTATACCCAAACTCCTAAGGCTTTGTTGGTTTAAGTGTTCAAGTGAATATCCACCTGAATATTCCAGCAAAATACAAGTTATATTCTGAGGTTAAGTATGAAATGATTCTTTTTCTAAACTCACAAAAGCTGGGGTGGGTGTTGTCCTCTGATAATAGCCTGACACATTATGAAAACATTGCTTTTTGTGGCATGCCAGTGCCTGAAACAAGAGCCAGCAGGGCAGACTTATGATTAAGAATCCAGGTTAGTCAAACTTGTTTTAACTTTAATTCTCTAGTGAAACAGCTTCACTTCTGAGCTTATCCAAATTCCATAAGGATAGGTTTTCAACAGTTACAGTTACTTGGGGGATAGAGGGAGATAGTGATTTTTTTCTTTTCTGATTTGAAAAAAAAAATGCTTTTGCAATACTTGCCTTAAATCACTACACTAGATTTTATTTTTTAAATATTTTAAAGTTTTATTTATTTGAGGGGAGAGGAGCAAATGGAGAGGGCAAGACAAACCCAAGAAGACTGTGCTGAGCGCAGAGCCCCTGTGGGATGTGGGATCCAATCTCATCACCCTGAGACCAGAAAGCTGAAATCCAGTCAGCCACTTAACCAACTGCACCACCCGGGCACCCCAGATTTTCCTTTCTAAAAGACAAAACTGCAAGACAGTCCTATATTTTGTAATATACAACTTGTCCATTTTCTTATGTATCTGATTTGAAATTGTTACAGATAAGAATATTGCAGACTTTGGGGGTGACCCTCCTGGGCTTAAGCTTTAAAATCTACATCCTTAGGAGAGGGGGGGTTCATATTTGTATTTTTTAGAGGAATGACATTTCTGCTTTGTTCTGATTTATTCTCTTTAAGGAGGAACTTGGGAAAAATTCAGTAAAGTCACGCATAGTGATTTTGGTACCTCTACTCAATGTAGATTACTCCATGATGTTCATAAGATAACAGTGCATTATAGGTGCTATATTTTTATTAGTGGACCTTCTGTATCATCAGAGAGGTTAATTTTTGAAATAATATAAAAACTAGAGAACAAATTAGCCTAAAAATACTGAGCTTTGTAATGACCCTCTCACACAAGAGCGGACTCTTAATGTACATAAGTTTTTATTTTATTTTTTTAAACAGAGTCATTTGTGTGGGAGTGAGATAAAAAGGCAATTTTGAAATTGTTTCAAAACTTAACATTTTAAGGTAATTGCTGTTTACACTCTGAAAAGCTGTCCATAACTCAGTTTTTTTGGTGCTAGTTTCACATTGTTAGAAAGTTTTCATCAAGGAGGCATTAAGGGTCTTTAACTACAAGTAGCATCACATAAATACTTGACAAACTACCCTAGTATTAACAGAATCCGTTGAATACTGGCTTTAAAGTGATGTTTAACATGAATTTTTATCACGACAATGCTCAGTCCAGTAAACTTTTATTAGTCCTTTATTCATTGAAAGCATTTATTTCTCGCTCTAACTTCAAAATGTAATGGAATCTTTCTGCAGTGCAATTTGGCATTAGTATGATTCATTTTAGAACTTTGTTTAGAAGAGATAGTTTCTAAAGTATCAGAAAAATAACCAGTGGTAGTCTGACTATCCTATGGCCTGGCCTCTGGTAACTTGCTATAACACGAGATCAATTTATGTGGATACTTCATTTTCTGTTATTCTGAAAATGTAATTTGTAAATCTCCTAGCCTTCTTGAGTGTTTTTAATATGTCTTCTCAAATTTATCTAGCTCTGAATATTTTGAAGATAAAGCCATCAAAGTAGCCATTCAATGTTTCCAGGGGGCAGTTGAAACTGGTAATCTGATAACTCCTGGGAACTCCTTAGCAGATAATAGATCAGAGGTAGGAAAATGAGAATGGAAAAAGTACTTGATATTAGGATGAGGCTAAATTACACTTTGAGGAATAATTAGTATCACTTGAAAGTAATGTTATACTAGGGACTAGTCTGGACTAAAGCTAACGCAATACATACAGAATGCTAAAGAATTAAAAAAAAATTCTCAGAATGGGCACTTAAATTCTTACCTAAATGTCTAATATAGTTGTCCCTGTTTTGAGGCAATAAATCTAAATACCTGTCAAAATAAGACCTAACAGATTGTTCACAGTATTTGAGATGCATGAAATTTCAAAACAAGCTTACTCTAAATTTTTTATGGTATTAGTTTGATGTGTATAGTGATAATTTATTAGCATTTGTTCATGAGAAGATATTAATGCTGTTCACATGAGTTTGCATGAATAATAGGATATTTAATGTATCACCTGTACAACATGTCAAGGAGACTTAATGAGAATTTCTTTATACTATGAATTGAATGGAGTTTATAAAAGTTGTGCTGTGAGGCATGTTCCACTTGCTTTTGAACACTGGAATTGAGGTTTTAAAGAATCTTAAATCCATACATCACAATCAATTGCTAAGGCAGTGTATAGGTTTAGGTTAAGGAACAATAGGCATATTCAGTTGCTGCTGTATAATGTCTAAATAGGAATGAGTCTTGAAGGATTAAGTACTTTAAGCACTACAATTAGATACAGAAAAATTATACATTCCTTAAAGAAAAATTATGGATCTTTAGAGATAGCTCTTGGACTACTTTAGGGTATATGCAGTCCTGAAATGTAATAGGGTGATTGTGTTGAAATGTCTTTCACTTACAACAAACAAATCAAGGGCGCCTGGGTGGTTCAGTGGGTTAAAGCCTCTGTTTCCGGCTCAGGTCTTGATCCCAGAGTCCTGGGATCGAGGCCTGCGTTGTGCTCTCTGCTTGGTGGGGAGCCTGCTTCCTCCTCTCTGCCTGCCTCTCTGCCTGCCTCTCTGCGTACTTGTGATCTCTCTGTCAAGTAAAATTTAAAAAAAAGAACAAGATCTAAAAAAAAAAAAAAAAAAAAAAAAAAAAAAAAAAAAAAACAAATCAAGAAGCCTTGGGCTCTTTCCTCTTTCGGTACAGATTAGGGGGAGATTAGATAAATGGAGTTGATAATTCAAACACTGGCATTGCCGTTTTCTTAATATGTTAGTTTTTAAAGGTAGAATTATAATACTTTGAAAATCTCTCTGTTTTCATAGTATAAGCGTACATTATATTCAGTTAATGTCTTGGGCCTAAAATGTGAGACCAGCAACTTAGTTTTATGTTATATGCTCTTAGTTATATGATCTTGAGAAATTTCTCCTACAGGACACTTGAAATTGTTAAATATTTAGATCATACATTTAATTATCCCTACTTTATAACATGAATTTTTTTTAAAGGGAAAATTATACTTCCATTTTAAATTATGAGATTCTGATGTCACTAAAAGAATCTAACTGGTGAAAATCTCACCCAAGAACTTTTTAAATAAATAATGATTTAGAGCCATAAAAATCTTTTGTTCCCTTTTTTGTTAGGGTTTGGTAATATAGAAGTATAAGATGGCCCCTTCAGAGTTATCAAAGTTTTCCTATAAATACTATGTCCCTCTAGCACAGGTGAAATAATTTGTCATATAATTTTTATGTAGATCATTGTTTTCAGTTCTCACTTCTTATTTTTTACCTTAGTTTTTGTACATTTAGACAGCCTGAAGTTAAGCTATGGTGAAATATAAAAGATCTTTGGTTTTCTATTGGCATTTCTTCACTCAGTGGGATAACTGAAGAAGTTGGCTGAAGTGTGCTCTTCCTGACATTGGTGGTGAGGTGAATGGATTCTATTTGGAGTCCTTGGTCTTTCTCAGGTCTTTGTGGAACATTAGCTCATAATTTCTCCCTGTCCTCCCCACCCCAAGTTATATACATTGTGAGATGAAAAACTTTTGGTGACTGAAATATTCTTAACTCCTATTTTAAGTGAGTCATCTCATTTAATAAGCCAGTCCTGAGGCCACAGCCTAAAGCCCCACTGCCAGTGTGTGGGTGGACTTTCGTATATCTGAACTACTAGTAGTAGACTGAGTGGAACATGAATCCTGCTGATTAGTTTTACAACACTGTTACCAGTGATTATGTGCTATTAGGTAGTGTGGGGGGGTGCCCTAAAGGGAAGCAGTGGGATGCCTATTGCCATATTTTTTTTAAATTGATGAGAATATATACTATTTACTGAGCATCTCTTAACTAAGCTGTGGGGGTAAAACAAGGCAGAATATATTGGGCATTCTCAAACATGTAGCGTTAGCATTGCTGACATCAGTCTTTGAAGGAAAAAGATCAAGGAAAGTCAGTTGCAAGAAATTCGAAGACACAGGATTTGGAAAGTGAAAAGCGTAAATATAAAAATATAATTGGATACTCATTGACAAAGCAAGTTTCCTTGCTTTGAGCAACACTAATTTTGAGTACTTTGGGGTGGTGCTTTACACACATTACTCCTTAAAAAAAACCTATAACCCCTGATGTCGGTATCTTCATGAGGATCGGAGTTGTCTTGACCTGGTAACCTAAGTTACGCAGCAGAACCAAGTTACGAAAATCTTATTTCCACGCTTCCTCCCCTAAAACTCCACCGACCCCCCCATCTCGACCTAATCCCAGTCAGGATTTGAAATTTCGTGCTATTAGATTTTGGGACAAAGGAATCTTTCCTATCGAATTGTATCTAATTACAATTAACAAAAACCAGTTAAGTGGTTTACTTCACGGTTGGAAGGCCGTGAAGAATCGACTTCTACAGAAATAAACCCCGGGGCAGCTTTACTCTGCAGGCGCAGATAAAGTACCAGACGTAGTCGAAGCGGACGGAGCGCCGGGGGCCTGGGCAGCCGCCGGAGCAGTTTCCCGCCGGGGTGGGCAGCCCCGCGGCTAGCCCGCGCGCCCACCAGCCCGCCTGCGCAGTGGGCGCCGCCCGAGGCGGAAGCAGGGTCCCCGCCCCCCGCGGCAGCCCTCGGGCCGCGGTGGCCGGCGCCGCTGGCAGTTCCCTGGGAGACCATGTTTGGCTGGCTGGGAGAGAGCAGGAATCCGCTGCCGGAGTTTTACTCCGGAAGTAGGTGGTGGGACGCGCCGACCCCTTCCCAGCAGGAGGTAAGTGCGGCCTTGGCCGCCACCCCCTAGGCCGGGGCACGCCTGCCCCGTCGCGCTCTCGCCGGCTGGCGGCTCCCGGTGTCTGCCCTCAGCCCCGGGGAGCTGCACTCCGAGAGAGTTGACCTTATTTGCCTACAAAACCGAGACAAGAGAGGTAAACACAAGAGAGGTGTAGTCAGCCAAAGGCCAGAATTGAATTCTGGCTCCCTACCCAGATATTTAGATATTTATGGAAAGTTCCACCTCAGCACCTCGAATTGGTTGGTTGCAAAATAAATAGCTCCCCCGCGCAGAAAGCCGTCCTGTCCCGGGTGCGATTACCCGGAAGACTGGTGGCTTGGTAGTTCCCACTACTGAAACGGTAAGCTTGTTCTTTGCCTACTTCCCCTGAAGGGCGGGGTTGGTGTTAGAGCGCGCACCCCTATTTTGAATGTCTTGTCTCCTATCCTCTGCTGAGGCTCCCCTGGACATCAGTTTATTATAGTCTGAGTCTCAATTCATCAATAAATTGCTCTAATGAGCCTTGGGATAGTAGTGCAGACTAAGTGAAAGGTCCTTCTTTTCCTTCCTCCCTTTTCTTTTTAAAAAAAGATTTTATGTATTTATTTGACAGAAACACGGCTGTAGAGGGAACACGAGCAGGGGGAGTGAGAGAGGGAAAAGCAGGCCTCCTGCCTAACAGGGGCCCTGAAGCGGGGCTGGATCCCTGAGTGGAAGGCAGGCCTTTAGCGACTGAGCCACCCGGGCGCCCCTCTTCTTTTCTATTGAAACTACACCTGAACACAAAAAGGATAAAATCCTGGCTTCAGTTAAAACAAACAAACAAAAAACCCCTGCAACACAACACTTGAAGATTCTACATCTTTACTGAATAAAGAGCAACAAGTGTGGGAATTGTTAAAAGTTCATTGTGACATGTATATTGTAAATTGAATTTTTAATATTTGCTGCAATCATTTCATTTTATAGCGGTTGGGATTGCGATTGGGGATGTGGTACTGGAAAGATGAAACCAGAACTCTTGAATTCAGAAGGTAAATCTTATTAAAACTTTATTATAGCTTTTATAAAAATTACATGTGCTTGGTGTAAAAAAAAAAAAATCCAGCAAAACACAAGAGTATAACCAGCAAAATAAATATCTGCTGAAATCCCACCATCTAGGGAAAACCATTTTGGGGAGCAGCCTTCCAGGTACCACTTTGGTAACATTTATCAGGTGCCTCCTATGTACCAGACACTGTGCTAAACAGTTCACTAACCCTTTGAAAAAGCTCCGTGTTCATCCACTTTTACAGATGAAGAAACTGAATTCAAAGGGTTAAACAATTTAAAGAAAACTAAGTGACTTGGTCAAATCACATAGTTCACAGGTGACTAAGATGATTGAAATCTAGGTCTGTTTGGCTCAGAGTCCATATACATATACACACACACACACATATATATATATAGAGAGAGAGAGAGAGAGAGAGACAGAGAGACTTTATTTGAGAGAGAGCACGAGCAGTGAGGAGGGGCAGAGGAAGAGGGAGAAGCAGACTGCTGATCAGGGAGCCTCTTGCGGGGCTCCATCCTAGGACCGTGGGATCATGACCTGAGCTGAAGGCAAATGCTTAACCTCCTAGGCCACCCAGGTGCCCCGGGAGTCCGTATTCTTTTTCTTTTTTCTTTAAGATTTTATTTATTTGACAGAGAGATCACAAGTAGGCAGAGAGAGTGGAGGAAACAGGCTCACTGCTGAGCAGAGAGCCTGATGCGGGCCTCTATCCCAGAACCCTGAGATCACAACCTGAGCTGAAGGCAGAGGCTTTAACCCACTGAGCCACCCAGGGGCCCAAATAAAATCTTTTAAAAATAATAAAAAATGCATGACTGAACAATACTGGCCACTCTATGATGTGTTTCTAGCATGTGCCAGACATTTTCGTGTTTCCTGATTCTTAAATAGCCCTGGAAAGTGAGAATTAATACCTCCATTTTAGAGATGAAGAAACAAGACTCAGGGAGATTAAGCAATCCACCTAAAGTCATACAGCCAGTAGGTAGCAAAACTGACCTTTTGAACCAGGGTATGTCTGATGCCAAAATATACACTGTTTCCATCTTTTAGAGGGTAAGCCCCTCAGTGACAGGAACTGTCTTACTCATCTTTGTGTCCCTAGGAACTGTCTACAAAACTTCGCAGAGTACATCCTCAATAGATGTTTATCGAATATTTCAATAAACCAATTAGGTTCAAGTAGAGGAAGGCCAGAGGCAGGGAACCAGTGATAAAGCTAGTTGTGGGAGGATTACAGATAGCTGTACAGCTACAAAACGATTAGTCTGCATGAAGTCTTGCGTTTGGAGGAATAGAGAGAATGGTGCAGGACTAAGAAATATTTCAGAGGTGGAACTGACAGGATTTTGGACAGAATTGATAAGATGTGAAGGGAGAGGGAGAGGGAGAGGGAGAAGAGGTGCTCATGCTGATTCCCAGTGTCTGGCTCAGTTGATTGGGTGGCTGGGATTGCCCTTCACCTATACACAGAATAACAGACAAAACTGTGATGTGTTTGAGGTTACTCTGACGTGTTGACAAATGGTCTCTTAGGCTGTTGGATAAATGGGGCTGGAGATCAGGAAAGGTTAGTAGATGTACTTTATAGTTATATTATAAATATAATGATATTTAATGTCAAACAGTTTAAAGGCTAAGCATTATGTTAGAGTCAAAATCAAAAGTTTATATTGCATAGAATATTTGTTTCAGTGTTTCTGAGTAGTTTGTCACTTCCAAAGTGGTGATTGGTTTCAGTTTTTGTTTGCAGATGTGTCACAGAAAATTCCGTTGTATAGCTCCTGAAATATCACACTCAGTGTGAGATCAACAATGAGAAAGACAGAAAGAGCTTTGGGATTAAATAGCCAGGATAATCACAGGAGTCAAAGTATAAGTTAAATACTTGTTAAAATACCAGAAAATGTGGATATAAATTTTAAGTGCCAACATTTTCATTTCTCAGTCTTCATGTATATTTAAAGACCATCTCAATCCTTTCTCTCTCTTTGTTTTTGAGAGAGAGAAAGTAGGCATGCATGGGGAGGGGGAGAGGGAGAGCGAGACTGAAGCAGGCTCCATGTCCAGCACAGAGCCCACAACCCTGAGATCATGACCTGAGCCGAAATGAAGAGTCAGACACTTAACTGACTAAGGCACCCTGGTGCCCCTCAGTCCTCTTTTATGATGAAAGTTAGACCATACTTTTTACTTACTGACCTTTGTAAATGAATATGATTTGTAGTATTTTTCAAATTAATTTTCAATGCTAATTTAATGGTAACCCACACCAAGTGTCACTGTTTCCTATACCACCCTACTAATAAATTCACAGATTTTCAATTTCATAGTGACTTTCTTACTCATAAAATATTAATTAGTTTCTTTTGGTTTATTACCGAATTTGTCAGAAATGGCTTGATTGGTTTCCACTAATTTTGGAGAATATATGTGTGATGGTATGATTTAAAAGGTAGATTATGGGGGCGCCTGGGTGGCTCAGTTGGTTGAGCGACTGCCTTGGGCTCAGGTCGTGATCTTGAGCCCCACATCGGGCTCCCTGCTGGGCGGGAAGCCTGCTTCTCCCTCTCTCACTCCCCCTGCTTGTGTTTCCTCTCTGGCTATGTTTCTCTCTGTCAAATAAATAAAATCTTTAAAATAAATAAATAAATAAATAAATAAATAAATGGTAGATTATATGACAGAACGTTGAAAGGACAGACACAAAAATGTAAATATAATTCCATTTATATAAAAGGTTAAAATGACAGGCAAAAAGGAACTGTGATGATAGAGGTAAGAATAGCGGTTATCTTCGAGACATCAACTGGCAGGGGTTGGGGGAAGGTGTAAGAGATCCTTCTCCGGTGCTGGAAATGGACTGTGTATTGATCTGGATGGTGGGTACATGGGTATGTACATAGTAAAAAAGTCATTGAGCTGTCACTTAAGATTTATGTACTTTACTGCATGTTAAATTAGACCACAGTTTTAAAAAGCAAAAAACGGAACCAAACCAAAACAATACATAAACTCCAGACTGTGGAGTACACAAAATGGGAGCAGTTAGGAAAGAGAGGGGAAAGAATGCCATGAAGAGTAGATGGTGACAGCCCTATTGTGGTGGAGCGGCTCTGTGTTTAAACAACTCATAATGGCAAATCTCAGAGCCTCAGGATTCCCTTGGGAGCCCTGCTGCTAAGGACAATACTAAGGAAGAGGAAAGCAGACCTTTGTGTGTTTTAGACCAAAATTAGTGTTTGGATTTGATGGAAATGCAGTACTGATTTCCCTTTTGGAGTCCAAGCATATCCCATCACAAATTAAAATGTGAGAGGACTCATGAGCCAGAACATGTTCTTTTTTTTTTTTTTTTTTTTTTTCAGAAACTGTGTTTCAGAGAATTATGTTACCCCAATTGCTGGTGATGGTACAGGGCAGAGATAGGCAGGTTGAGAGGGGACAGTGGTAGGGGTGGGAACAGCGGAGGCACAGAGGGAAGGCCTGTTCAGTCCTACCTGGTTCAGTCCTACCTGGTTCTGTTTAGTTCGCTCCATCAACCTTGACTGAGCATGCAGGATGGGATTGCATCTGTGCTCTAGAAAGCACCTCCCACAGTAGCATGGAGGGGCAAGATTAGAGCTAAGGAGACAGGGGCACCTGGCTGGATCAGTCAGTTAAGCCTTCAGCTCAGGTCATGATCTCAGGGTCCTGAGGGGTCAGGCTCCCTGCTCAGCAGGGAGTCAGCTTCTCCCTCTTCTTCTCCCTCTGTGCATGCTCTCTTTCTCTCAAATAAATAAATGAAAAGAAAATCTAAAAAAATAAAAGAAAATAAAAGAAATAGGGAGTCAATTAGGCAGCAATCCAAGGGGGAGGGGACTAGGACCCCTGTGAAGACCCTGTGAAGACTGTCAGGAGAACAGAGTGAAGAGGTAAATCTAGCCTTGCTGAAGGAGGGAGTAGTTGGTGAGACTGGCTGTGAGATGAAGGGAGGAGGTAGCATGAGTGTCCCAGTCACTATGTGGATGACGGTATTGCCCCTTGAGATAAGGTCTGAGGGGGAGCCAGTACATTTGTGGGAAGGGTGAAAGGTAACAAGTTGACTTTTGTAGATATGCAGAATTTGAGGTACCCGCCTATGGGACTCCCAGGTCAGTAGGCAGGAGTTTGGCCCTTGCGAGAGAGCCCTGAGCAGAATTAAGGGTGTGGAATGAAATGACAAAGGCCAGAACCCTAGGAAATACATACATTTAAAAATTATGAAAATAATTTAAAAGTCATATAATTTAAACAAGGAGAAAATACCATTAGGCAAAAACAAACAAAAACTTTGCAGTCCGGCCCAGCATTTCTTACTATATAGCCATCTTATTATATAGCCTTCTAAATCTTCTGACGTAGAAGCCTGATATATCTTATTACATAGCCTTCTAAATCTTCTATATGTGTGTACACAAACACATACATGCATTCAGCGTACTATATTTTGCATTTCTGTATCTTTTTTCTTGCTGCAAAGTTGTACATCCTATTGAAAATACATAAATGTACAAAGTTAAAAGTGAAGATTCCACCATTACTCTACCCGCAAAGAGCACCAGTGCACCACTGTTAAGGGTTACCACCTTATTTTTGTTTGTCTTCAACATACTGGTTACTTTATTTTGTATCCTGTGACTGATAATTCCAATATCTAAAATCCTTACAGGTCTGGGTTTTTGCTAGTTTTTTTTTTCTTACAGCATTATTAAAGTCTTTAAAATAATTGTAAGCACTTAAAAACTTTTATACTGAGGGGCGCCTGGGTGGCTCAGTTAGTTAAGCAACTGCCTTCAGCTCAGGTCATGATCCCGGAGACCCAGGATCGAGCCCCACATCGGGCTGCCTGCTCGGCGGGAAGTCTGCTTCTCCCTCTCTCACTCCCCCTGCTTGTGTTCCCTCTCTGGCTGTGTTTCTCTCTGTCAAATAAATAAAAATATTAAAAAAAAAAAAAAACTTTTATACTGGAAGATTTCAAGCATATTCAAAAGTAGAATAATATAATGAACTCCAGCATTCCCTTGACATAGCATCAGCAGTCACCAGATTAAGGTCAACTTCATCCACACCCTGTCTACTCCACCCCTTGATTATTTTTAAGCAAATCCCAGACATCATATCATTTCATCTATAAATATCTCAATATGTATCTCAAAAAAAACAAGCATTAGGGCACCTGGGTGGCTCAGTTGGTTGAGCGACTGCCTTCGGCTCAGGTCATGATCCTGGAGACCCCGGATTGAGTCCCACATCGGGCTCCCTGCTCGGCGGGAGGCCTGCTTCTCCCACTCTCACTCCCCTTGCTTGTGTTCCCCCTCTGGCTGTGTTTCTCTCTGTCAAATAAATAAAATCTTTAATTAAAAAAAAAAAGACAAAAAAACAAGCATCATCTTTAAAAAAAAAACTTAGTATTTATATACTAATAAATGATAATTTTCTATAGCATCATGTGTCAATTTGTACTAAGGTATCTGCTATTGTCCAGTGTTTTATAAGTTTCTTCCAATCAGGATCCAAATAATTTGCATACATTGTAATTGATTTGAGGTGTCTCCTAATCAAGTGTATAGGTCTTAAAGTTTTCATGGGTATTATGTGGCTTCAGAAATAGTAGACAGGGGGCGCCTGAGTGGCTCAGTTGGTTAAGCGACTGCCTTCGGCTCAGGTCATGATCCTGGAGACCCGGGATCGAGCCCCACATCGGGCTCCCTGCTCGGCGGGGAGCCTGCTTCTCCCTCTCTCACTCCCCCTGCTTGTGTTCCCTCTCTGGCTGTGTTTCTCTCTGTCAAATAAATAAATAAAAATCTTTGAAAATAAAAAAAATAAAAAAAACTAGTAGACAGGCAAAGAAAGAGGAGCTAACAAAGAGGAAGTATAATTAGAAGGGTCAGAGAAAAAACCCTGAGACACACAGACCTTTGAAAATAAGAGGATGGAGTAGGGAGTGTCATCCCTGTCAGATGCTAAAGAGAGTTCAAGAGGCAAGTACTAAAAACAGGCCTTTGAATTTAACAAATTAGGACTGCTAGAGGGGAGTCTAGGTGAGAAGCAGTTTCAGGAGGGCCAGTAAGGTAGAAATCAGATAACAGTAGTTTGGAGACTACATCTGAGATAAATTCAAGAACCTAACAAAAATAGAGGACTCTTACCAGTGGTGACTTTATCTGTAAAGAAGGAAAAAAAGAGATAGTAGCCTTTTGGGGATCCAGTCCTAAGGGCAGGGAATTTTTGTTGGTTTTATTTTCAAGGTAGGAAAATCTCAAGTTTGTTTTGGGGGAAAAGAAGAGATGGAAGAGGTGTGGGGAATGGGGTCAAGAGCACAGAAAAGATAGGAGCCCCTTCCCCCGGAGTATAGTGGGAGGGGGGTGAAACAGTAGGACTGGGGCAGTTTGAAGGGGTTGAGGTGGGGTGGGTGTCTATGCTGTCCTTCTTACTGAAAACCAGACCCTTCCAGGCTCCATTTGAAGGAGTCTGTTGGCAGCACTGCTATTACCCTCTTTCCACTGAGATCGCTGCTCTCCCTAGGCCCCATTTATTAGTAACTATCAACCATTGCCAGATGGACTAGGGCCAAGGCTGAGGAAAACTGCGTTCAGCCAGGTACCTAGACCCAGTCCCCAAATGGGGCCATTTTCTGAAACCCAGGGGAGGGGGGCACAGAGAACACTTCCCAGGGGAGGTGATGTCCAAGTTAAGACTTGAAGGCAAAGGAAGATTTGGTTGGAGAGGAAGAGAGTGGATTCTAGGCAGAAGGCTCTAGCATGTGCAAAGGCCCAGTCTTTAGAGGGCCTGGGGCATATTTTAGACTGCAGGAAGTTCAGGAGGTTGAATAGAGGGCTCCAGGCAGGCATGAGTAGAAGATTTAAACCAGGGTAAGATCATGAAAGGTCTTCCATGTTATGCTGAGGAATCTGATCTTCATTCAGAAGGTACAGAGGAGCCACTGGAAGGCTTTTTGTTTTTTGTTTTTTTTTTTAATTTTAAAAAAATTAATAAAAAATGTTTTTAAAGATTTAGTTTAGAGAGAGAGTGTGTACGTGTGTGTGTGTGTGTGAACAGGGGGAGGGGCAGAAGGAGAGGGAGAGAGAATCTTACAGTTCTTGTTTTTTTTTTAAAGATTTTATTCATTTATTTGACATAGAGAGAAATCACAAGCAGGCAGAGAGAGGGGAGGAAACAGGCTCTCTGCTGAGCAGAGAGCCCGATGTGGGCCTCGATCCCAGGACCCTGAGATCATGACCTGAGCCAAAGGCAGAGGCTTTAACCCACTGAGCCACCCAGGCACCCGGGGAGAGAGAATCTTTTTTTTTTTTTTAAGATTTTATTTATTTATTTGACAGAGAGAAACACAGCGAGAGAGGGAACACAGCAGGGGGAGTGAGAGAGGGATAAGTAGGCTTCCTGCTGAGCAGGGAGCCCGATGTGGGACTCGATCCCCGGTCTCCGGAATCATGACCGGAGCCGAAAGCAGTCACCCAACCAACTGAGCCACCCTGGCGCCCCGGGGAGAGAGAATCTTAAGAAACTCCCCACTGAGTTTGGAGCTTGATGTGGGACTCAACTAGAACCCTAAGATCGTGACCTGGGCCCAATCAAGAGTCAGCCCAATCAAGTTTTAAACAGAGAAGTAAACTGGGTTTGGACCTGCATCTTAAAAAAATGACTCTGGCTTCAGGATGGAGACTAGTTTGGAGGGAAACAAGACCAGAGGCAGGAAATCAATTAAGAAGCAGGTACAGACACTGTGTTGACAGATTATGGTAGATAAAATTGAGAAGGTAGCAGTGGGAAGACAGGGAAATAGACAAACTCGAGATGTATTTAAGAATTAAGTGTTTAGTGGACTACAAGGGCCACAGATGATGGAAAAATAAAGAATGACACCATTTTGTGGCTCGGCCACTTGGTGGGTGGTGGTGCCCATTTGCTGAGATGGAGGAGTAGGAGGGAGTACAAGTTAAAGGAGAATGAGTTCAGTGTTGGACATGACTGAGTTTGAGGTATCTATAGGATGCCCAAGTGAAGGTGTCCAGTAGGCAGCTGTATCATTTTATAAGTCTGCAGAAAGAGCTGAACCTTCACTGTGAAGTTGTTAGTTATCGATGTTAGTGGAGTCAATGAAATCACTCAGAGAAAGTGAGAAGAGGAACCAGATGAAACCCTGAGAAAAGCTCTCATTTAGGGAACATGTCCAGGAAAAGAAGCTTTAAAAGAAGACTAAAGAAAGAACAGCCAGCAGTGGGGAAGAAAATTTGAAGTGTTATGAATCCAAATAATTTGCTTTTGCAAAGTAACAGCTTAATCTTAGGGACATTCGGTTTTTAACTTATCAATTTCAGACCCTGGGTAACCCTTCTGGGGCTTTAGTCTTCTTTCACGCAGGTAGGCCATCTTTTACACCCACTAGCAAATGGGAGTTCACAGACTTGTAGGTGTTCTTGAATTCAGAGAAGATGATCCCTTTCCTCTTCCCAGCCTTGTAGGTCTTGGCATCTTTCCTGAATGAGTGACATTGGAACTCTTACCCTTCATAGAGGACCTAGTTCCCCATGGCCCAGGCAGATCTTGCCTTACATTTGCAGATTATACCCTGAGAGAGAGAACTGTATCAGAATACAAGATACCCATAACCTCCACACAGGAATGAACATACACTAATGGGCGGGAGAGGATGGTCATTATTTCTTTTTTCTTTAATTTATTTTAATTAATTAATTATTTTTTAAAGATTTTATTTATTTATTTGACAGAGAGAGAGATCACAAGTAGGCAGAGAGGCAGCAGAGAGAGAGGAGGAAGCAGGCTCCCTGCTAAGCAGAGAGCCTGATGTGGGCCTTGATCCCAGGACCCTGAGATCATGACCTGAGCCGAAGGCAGAGGCTTTAACCCACTGAGCCACCCAGGCGCCCAAGGTCATTATTTCTTTCTTTCTTTTTTTTTTTTTTAAAGATATGTAGGTACATTTTTTTTTTTTAAGATTTTATTTATTTGTCAGAGAGAAACACAGCCAGAGAGGGAACACAAGCAGGGGGAGTGAGAGAGGGAGAAGCAGGCTTCCCGCTGAGCAGGGAGCCTGATGTAGGGCTCCATCCCGGGTCTCCAGGATCATGACCTGAGCCAAAGCCAGTAGCCCAACCAACTGAGCCACCCACCAAGGTCATTATTTCTTAATAGGCATTTAAGGAAAGACTTTGAAGGGTGGTTTGAAGGAAGACCTGGGTTCAAATCCTAGGTCTCTCGCTGACTAGGTTGTCAATTTACTTAGCCTCGCCGGTGATCAGTTCCCTTGTCTATAAAATGGAATAATAATGCTTTGTGATGGGGCGCCTGGGTGGCTCAGTTGGTTAAGCGGCTGCCTTCAGCTCAGGTCATGATCCCGGAGACCCGGGATCGAGTCCCACATCGGGCTCCCTGCTCGGCGGGAAGCCTGTTTCTCCCTCTCTCACTCCCCCTGCTTGTGTTCCCTCTCTGGCTGTGTTTCTCTGTCAAATAAATAAAAAAATCTTAAAAAAAAAATAATGCTTTGTGAGGCATAAATGAGGGTGTTGGATAAATCATTCAGCATGCACGGCCATTTCTTATTTGATAGAGGTAATACCTTTCTTGAAAGGCTACCTCTGGGTTGGCTCATGAGGCAGGCTTCCCTCTGACCCAGTGTCAGCTGTCCTACCCTTTCTTGTTTCCAGAGCCCTTCCTCACAGCCGGGAGAGAACCAGCAGCTGAGTCTTTACCAAGGTCATTGACTCCCCTGAGGACAGACAGTTGCGACACTATGCCTCCAGAAGTCCCGAACTCCTCTTGTCTTTCCCATGGCCCTAGAGAAGACCCCAATAACCACTGAGGAACTCTAACTTGTGAGGAAGCCAAGAGTGGTCCGGCCTTCTGCATTTTAGTGATGGGTTCCGGGGGAAAATATGATTCTTCTCCTCATTTATTTCAGGGCAAAGGGAAATGACATGATTGTGTTGTAATACTGGGAATGTAACAAAATGTGGTCTGAGAAAGGCCCAGATTCTAAATGGGTTGCCCGATGGAGGGGGAAACAGCAGAGATTACAGGAGGGCACAGAACTAGCTCAGACTGCGGTTTGGGAGCCAGTCAAAGGTATGATTTTAAGGACAACTTTCAGTTATTACTAGTGACACTGTCTAGTGATTTCAGATGCACTGTGAGCGGAGTCTGCCAGTAGAGCTGTAATAGGGCCCTCACAGGGAGGAATCTCTCTCACTAGGCGAGCTAGAGATTGACTTGACTCAAGGGAACAGCCACTCCGACGTGTGAAGTAGAGAAGGCACGTCTGAAGGTCAGAGAATAAGGTCTAGAAGCTTAGTAGTAAATGTCAGACTACTGGCTAAAGGACAGGCACTTAGTGTCTTACTTTAAGGCTCTCTTATCTCGGATCATCTCAGGCAAATAGGGCAAGAAACTTTGAGTTATAAGGATAGGACTGAGAAAAGGGTAGGAGATAGCAGTTCATTTGACAGTCACCAAAGCTGGGTGTATCTATCTTCTCTTCTTCTTTTTTAAGATTTTATTTATTTATTTATTTATTTATTTGTTTATTTATTTATTTATTTATTTGAGATAGAGAGATAGCAGTTCATTTGACAGTCACCAAAGCTGGGTGTATCTATCTTCTCTTCTTCTTTTTTAAGATTTTATTTATTTATTTATCTATTTATTTATTTATTTATTTATTTGATAGATAGATAGATAGATAGATAGATAGATAGATAGATAGATAGATAGATAGAGCCAGAGAGCACAAGCAGAGGGAATGGCAGAGGAGAGGGAGAAGCAGGCCCTGCACTGAGCAGGGAGCCTGACATGGGGCTCAATCCCAGGACCCTGGGATTATGACCTGAGCCAAGGGCAGCTGCTTAACCATCTGAGCTACCCAGGCGCCCCTATCTTCTCTTCTTCTAAAGAGAAATCCTGGGAGAGCTGGTGACCTGTGACTACCTTAGCCTGGGGTAGGAAAGTTAATAGCCAGTGGCTTGTAAGTAGCCAAAACAATGTGATGATCCAAAGAGAAATGTGAAAACAACTTTGTGTTCTTGTTTATAATGGTTATATGAGGGCATCTTCACAAGGCATCTGCTAAGGAGAAATGGCTTCAGAGAGCCATCAGAAAATGTCTGGGGGGTATCTGGGTGGCTCAGTCATTTAAGCATCTAACTCTCTCTCTCTCTTTTTTTTTTTTTTTAAGATTTTATTTATTTATTTGACAGAGAGATCACAAGTAGGCAGAGAGGCAGGCAGAGAGAGAGGAGGAAGCAGGCTCCCTGCCGAGCAGAGAGCCCAATGCGGGCCTCAATCCCAGGACCCTGAGATCATGACTTGAGCTGAAAGCAGAGGCTTCAACCCACAGAGCCACCCAGGCGCCCAAAGCATCTAACTCTTGATCTTAGCTTGGGTCTTGGTCTGAGGGTTGTGAGTTTGTGCCCTGTGTTGGAGCCTACTTAAAAAAAAGTCTGGATGTTTGGGAGAGTTGATTATTTTGTTAAAGGCTATCCAAATGGCCTGTCAATATAACTTATTAACCATATAAAGTTTTCTTTCTATGTGTCTCTATCAACTTTTTTTAAAAAATATTTTATTTATTTATTTGAGAGAGAGAGAGAGTGAGTAAGAGAGAGCATGAGAGGGGAGAGATCAGAGGAAGAAGCAGACTCCCCGTGGAGCTGGGAGCTCAATGTGGGACTCGATCCTGGGATTCCAGGATCATGACCTGAGCTGAAGGCAGTGGCTTAACCAGCTGAGCCACCCAGGTGTACTTCTATCAACTTTTTCTTAATGATGCAGGAGATAAATATATTCTTGTTATTAAAAAAAAAAAACCAAAAACCTTGCGCACCTGGGTGGCTTAGTGGGTTAAAGCCTCTGCCTTCAGTTCAGGTCATGATCTCAGGGTTGTGGGATCAAGGCCCACGTCCAGCTCTCTGCTGGAGAGCCTGGAGAGAGCCTGTTTGCTCTCTCTGCCTGCCTCTCTGCCTACTTGTGAGCTCTCTCTCTGTCAAATAAATAAATGAATAAAATCTTTAAAAAAAAAATAAAATGGAAGTATAAGTTTGGAAGAGAGACCTCTTCATCACCATCTCACCGCTCTCCCCCATCTAATCCCCAGTCTCTCTTTGGCGGTAGCCACCATCAACATTTGGTATTCATTTGTTTCTTTTTTCCTCCCCACTAAATACCCAGTCCTCCAGTGATAAGAGGAACATCAGAAAGAATGAAAAGTTTAAAAATTATCCACTGACCAAATGGTGCCAGTGCTCTTAATAAAAAAAAAAAATGCAAAAGGTCATTCCCTCATGGTGACATGATGTGTGCATGCTTTTCAGAGCTAAGCTATTCTAACCTGAATACAGCTAGGGGGTTGGCAAAAACTCCTGGGGGAAAGAAAAAGCTAAACTGATAACTTTATTATTCCGATGGGAAAGTATTTCTCTAAAATGATTACTCTGTGGGTAACATCAATCCCAGAAAATTTTCAAAGGAAGTTGTTTCAGAACTGTTGTGTCAAAAAAAAAAAAAAAAAAAGCCCTGTTAAAATACACAAAACTGTTGTGTTAACAAGGAGATGAAGACAGTAGACATGATATCCATCTTTAGGAAACAAGTAAAGTCTAGGGGAATATGCTTCTTTTACTATACCTGCACTTAAGCTTAGCAGAGAGACATGAAATTGGGGCAGAGGTTAAACTTCTGGGTCGTATTATCGCTGTAGCATTGTTTAGACAGGAGCATGAGAATCATAATCCACCTTGGGCTTCCAAACCAATGTATTTGGTAGACACCCCAGTTCTCCCAGAAAATGTATTTTGTAAAGGCAGGAACCACATTTTGCTGGTCTTCAAAGTGTTTTTCTTGTTTTTTCTGTTGAGCACTTGCTGATATTCCCAAGAGGCTGTTTGTGGACTCGGTCACCATTCTCTTTCCTGTCAGAGGAAAGTGTGATGCAGCATATGCCTCAGTATCTGTATTTGATGCTCAGTCACGGTCCCTTCTTAGCCCTTTTACTGCTTAGTAAATGTTTGTGGGACCTTAGAGTCTAAGAACGGAGTTACTTATTTAACTGAGTTAAGTAAAGGGTCCTGAAACCTTCCGTGAGGTAGTCAAGAGCTCAGGGCAGTGACGACTGGGATGGCAGCTCAGGAGGCGGGACTGCCTAGTCGGTACCGTGTGGCCCTGCTGTGAGAGATGTCACACGCTGAGCCCGGCTCTGACTTGTGCTCAGGGATCTCGGTCACCTTACTTATCTCTTTCTAAGCTTCGATTTCTTTGTGTGTAAAAATGGCCACACTAGTAATAGTTTCATCATAGAGTCGCTGTAATTGAAAGAAATTGTGCCTAAAAGCACTTGGTATGTAACAAGTGTTCAATAAATAAAAACATCTCTCCAGACTTATCATGAGCTTTCTGTTTCTTGTGAAACTACTACAACATTTTCAGAGGGAAATGTTTTGTGTATGGTGGTGGTCTGGAGGTTGCTGATACTAGAGGTTGAACATAAAGTCTGAAATACTCATCTTTTTCTAGAGTGTAGTTTCACATGTAAATATGTGAATTGAGTACCAGGGTGCCTCAGCGTCTCCTCAGGCACCACTTACAACATGTGCAAGTCCTAAGATTCCAAGAGCTCTGTCCTGTTAGGATCAGTCTTCCCCCGAGGGAAAGGTTAGGTTCCTAATTGTCTCCCTTATATTACAGTTTTACACCTGCAGTAGAACTCAAGGAGAAAGGAAAGAAAGGCAAAGCAATACACTTTGCTGAAACTGACGGTCCCACCTCAGACAGGTACCTTCGCTTCCCAACCGCGGCCGCGCTGCTCATAGCTCCTCTCAGCAGGATCGCTCAAGTTGTCACAAGTTCTAAGAAAATATCATTCTGGTTATCAGAGGTTGGTGTGCAGATATCCATTAAAGAAAGGAACATGCACTCTTTCTCCGTTGTGGGAGGCATTACAGTACTCCCTGTGGATGTATTCCTGTGACAGTTTGCCTAATAGCAAATTTTCTTTTCTTTTTTTTATTTTTTAAAAGATTTTATTTATTTATTTGACAGAGAGATCACAATAGGCAGAGAGAGAGCGATCAAAAGAGGCAAAGAGCCCGACGCGGGCTTCTATCCCAGGACCCTGAGATCATGACCACAGCTGAAGGCAGAGGCTTTAACCCACTGAGCTGCCCAGCTGCCTGCCTAACAGCAAATTTTCAACGTTTTATATGTTTTTTTTTTTAATCTGAAAATAGTAGCTACACATAAATAACCTAAATAGATGATTAATAGGTGATTTAAATGATCTGTTTTGGATGGAATTGGTATTTACATTTTATATTGGGCAATGTGCATTTCTCCTACACCTAGCCTCGTAAATACAATGTTTGATAAAATACATTCCAGAATTATCCTCCATTAAACAAAACCCATTTTTTTGGGTTTGATACTCAGGCTCTCCTTACTTTACAGTAAAAGCCTCATGTCCCTCAGGATCAATTAAATACAAGTGAGACCTTTCAGACCACCACTAGAGACTTTTCCCTTCCAAAACAGGTTGACTGATAAAAAGTTTGCTTCGAGAGACGATAAGTCACTTAAAGCCTTAGAGAAGCGGGGTCAGCAGGGTAACGTGACACTGCATGATGCTAAATGTGAGTAACTGTTTCACCATCTTCACATATCCTGTCTGGAGTGAATCTCTTGAGACAGCCCTTTGTCCCTCTCTCAATTATCCATCTTCTCTCCTTTCAGTTGTTGCTTTGTTTTTGCTGCAAGATACTGAGATGCAGCGGATCTGTTCTTTTACAACGTTTATGAGGTATGTAATGCTCATGAGACATTTTAGACCTTTTATCCTTAATTTGAAGCAATTTCAACTGATAAATGATGACAGATCTGGTTTTTGGAGAAAGGACATGGGACTGGCTTTATGCAAGCCATGCCCTCAGGACTCAGTCTCCAAGACTGAGACCAAAGACAGGAAGCCAAAAGTCACAGGAGCCCAAAAGAAATTCCCAGGGCAAGGAGTATAGAGAGCATGTTGTCACAGTCCCATAAAGATTACATTATATTTATATAATGGTTACATGGTATACTCACTGAAGATCCATGTTTGGAGCCCCAGCAAATACTAGGCACATGACCCTGGGTGAGCTTCGTGATCCCTCCAAACCTGTTTCCTCAGATATAAAATCGGAAGTAGTCTGGCTGTGGGTGGAAGGTGCTTCTCATGCTGCCACACTTGTCATTGCACAGTGAAACCTGGGTACCCAAGATTAGTAGCAGTCCCACATCCTCTCAGCATTCGCTGAAGATTGCTTGTGGCAGACACCAAAGCTTTATTCCGCAGCAGGTGCACCCTTCAGCCTGGCTGCAGGGCAGGCTGGGAGCATGGCGAGTCAGTGTTCCAGAAGCAGCCTTCCATCAGAGTTGTGCTAGACGGAGAGTTGGTACAAAAACATCCCAGCTTCCCTCTGTCAAGATAACGCTGAGAAGTGTTCTGCACTGTCTTCCAGAGGTTCCCCCCCCCCCTTGCAGAGCTGAACTGCATTTGTCCACAGCAATAATGAACCCGTTAATACCCGCTGTGTGGGCTTCCTTCCCTTCCCATCTGGCTCCCCCACCGCTCTCCTCTACTAATGTTTTCTGTGAGCACTTCCTAAGTAAACTACTTACTCCCACGTCTTTGTCTCAGAGTCTGTTTCTGGGAGATCCCAACCCAGGACAGGTAGTTACTACATTGTGGAAAAAAACCCTGCAACGCTCATCTTCATCCAGTTGCCAAGGTATATTTGAAGAAAGAGTGCTGATAAGGATTGGCATTTGCTAGAAGGGAAGCAGCAGAAATCTTGTAAGGATATTTAGAAAGAAGTCAAGGTCTTCTAGTTTTAAAACAGATGAGATGAAATCGTGAATCAGTGCAATCTTTTTCTAGAGCAAAACTGTGAGACTTGAGTATTCTATTATACCCTGCCCTAGCAGTTCACTCCTAGGAAGTTACTCAGAGACATGGCCATAATTACTGTAGCAATGTCAATAATATTTTTAAAAGACCTACATATCCATCATTAGAGAACTAGTTAAATAAATTATGAGATATAGACTACTTTATCCAGCTTTTAAAAGGATGAGGAAAATCGATACATAGTATCATGGAAAGAGGTCCATGCTAAGCAGTTAAGTGACAAGAGCAACTTGCAAAGACTTGTGTATATATAGCATTATCTTCTTCATTACCAAAGAAAATTTTAAGGCATATATTCATGCATATGTATGTGTATTGGCAGGGGAGGGCCTTATCTGTAATCATCTGTGCTCTGAAAAGTTCAAGGAATCATTCTACTCTTAGCAGTGGCTGTTGCTTGGAAGCAAAGGAGTGAGAGGACTTTTTACTTTACACATGTGTGTACGTTTTTTGAAACAGTGGAAAATATGAGGTGCCTGGGTGGCTTAGTCATTAAACATCTTCGTGTGGCTCAGGTCATGATCCCAGAGTCCCGGGATTGAGCCCCCGCATCGGGCTTCCTGTTTGGCAGAACTCTCTCACTCCCCCTGCTTATGTTCCCTCTTCAGTTGTGTTTCTCTCTGTCAAATAAATAAAATCTTAAAAAAAAAAATAAAAGGGGCGCCTGGGTTGCTCAGTGGGTTAAGGCCTCTGCTTTCGGCTCAGGTCATGATCTCAGGGTCCTGGGATGGAGGCCCATATCAGGCTCTCTGCTCAGCAGGGAGCCTGCTTCCTCCTCTCTCTGCCTCCCTCTCTGCCTACTTGTGATCTCTCTGTCAAATAAATAAATAAAATCTTTAAAAAAAGGAAAATATTATTTGTATAATGAAAACTTCTTAAAAATTAAAACTGATAAGCAAAGTTGTAATTTAATTGTCTGACACTCTAAAAAGTTTGATCACAAAAATCAGATTTCTTATATCTTCAGTAGTATAGGGGATAGAATTTTATTTTATTTTATTTTTATTTATTATTATTTTTTTAAAGATTTTATTTATTTATTTGACAGAGAGAAACACAACGAGAGAGGGAACACAAGCAGGGGGAGTGAGAGAGGGAGAAGGAGGCTTCCCGCCGAGCAGGGAGCCCGATGTGAGACTCGATCCCGGGTCTCCAGGATCATGACCTGAGCCGAAGGCAGTCGCTTAACCAACTGAGCCACCCAGGCGCCCCTAGGGGATAGAATTTTAAATGGTAAATTAGTTGTGTGATAGGCATGACAACGTGTATTTCTGCATATTCTTATGAAGAGTTTTATGTTTGAGAGGCAGTTGGGCATCTGCCTTCCAGAGTCCTGGGATCGAGTCCCGCATCGGGCTCCCTGCTCAGTGGGAAGCCTTCTTCTCCCTCTCCCACTCCCCCTGCTTGTGTTCCCTTTCTAGCTGTGTTTCTCTCTGTCAAATAAATAAATAAAATCTTTAAAAAATAAAAAGAAAAGTTTTATGTTTGAAATATGTTTATATTATATGTTAACTAGAATTTAAATAAAGATTTGAAGAAAAACGTTAGCATTCATTCATTTCTTTCTTTTTTTTTTTTTTTCACTCTCCCCATAGGAATAAAAGTCTGGACAATTTCCTCATGGCATTGTTGTACTATTTATCTCATTACTTGGAAAAGAACTCACTGGAAAAGAAACCCAAAAGCTATATGGTGTAAGTAGGATTTTGTAGTGTACTTTAAAGTTTTTTTATTGCCAGTATTAAAACCAAGGTAAAGAGATGATGGAAATTTGGGGGGGGGGGTCTATGAAAACATTTTACATGGGAGGAGTTCATCCATTTTTTTTTTAATCTTTTTATTTTTATTTATTTATTTATTTATTTATTTATTTATTTTTTAAAGATTTTATTTATTTGACAGAGAGAAACACAGCCAGAGAGGGAACACAAGCAGGGGGAGTGAGAGAGGGAGAAGCAGGCTTCCCGCCGAGCAGGGAGCCGGATGTGGGACTCGATCCCGGGTCTCCGGGATCATGCCCTGAGCCGAAGGCAGCCGCTTAACCAACTGAGCCACCCAGGCGTCCCAGTTCATCCATTTTTAAAGCTCACTAAATAATTCATGTTTTTCTGGCAACAAAATATTCCAGATAATATAGACCAGCACTGCCTAGTAGAAATATAATAAGAGCCACATATGTAACTTAAAATTTTTCAGTAGCTATATTTAAAAAAATATAAAAGATAAAGGTGAAATTAATTTTAATAATGTGTTCTATTTAATGCAATGACTCAGAAATGTCATTGAAATATGTAGTCAATATTAGAAAGTTACTGATGACATACTTCACCTTTTTTTTGTAGTATGTCTTTGAGATCTGATATCTATATCACACTTACAGTACAGCTCAATTCAGACTATCCACTGTTAGTGCTCAAGAGCCACATGTGGCTCATGGCTGCCATATTGGACAGTGCAGATATAGATAGTGGTTCTCCGCTTTCTATATTTATAAAATTCTTGCTAGGGCTTTTGTAAGCATCTAGTGAAAAACACTTAAGAATTAAAAAATTAATAGAAAAAATTAATAGATATAACCAAAATGATAGTCCATATCACAGAAGCAAATAAGATTTCTGAGGGTACATAGAAGAATTTCACTGCTTTAGGCAGAGGTGGCTTGGAGCTGTACAGGGCAGGAATCTGGAAACTCAGAGTCTAGAGCAGAACAATGCCTCTCAGGCTTGGTGACCTTTTGCAAGCCATGGAACTTTCCAAGTGCCCAGGCTGCCCTCCACAGTATGTGTGGAACCAATCCAATGATTTAGCTGTTAGGAATGCTGTTAGAGTCATCAGTTTGTGGCTGTGGAATGTTTTTAAAATGCAAAATTGATGTGTACAACCAAGGAGTTTGAAAAACATTTTATGAATAAATAAATGTATCTGGACAGGAGTTTTGTAAAGAACCAGAAAATAATTCAAACACTGTTGCTGCAGTGAAGCCATCATAATATACCACGTCATTATTTCAGAGCTGCCTTCACAGCAGGGCAGCCAGAGATCATGAGTTTTTTGTTTTTTTTTTTAAAGATTTTATTTATTTATTTGACAGAGACACTGCAAGAGAGGGAACACAAGCAGGGAGAATGGGTGAATGAAGCAGGCTTCCTGCTGAGCAGGGAGCCCAATACAGGACTCGATCCCAGGACTCCGGGATCATGACCTGAGCTGAAGGCAGACACTTAACGACTGAGCCACCTGCATGAAGTGTTTCAGTGGTGGCAAGCAAAAGGGCTCAGCCAGCTGGAGGCTCAGAAGATTTGAAGAGTCTTATCATCCCCCAGAAAGAACTGATGAGACTTTGGCAGCGCATGAGTTTATATTTGGTGTGGTGTTTTCTAATTCTGAGGGTTACTGCTAATCTAGCAGAGACATGTTTCATTTCTAAATGTATAGGAATAGATAAGAGAGAAAAAAGTTTCTTAGTTGTTTTTGAAATGCACAAAAACTTACTTGAGCACAGTGGTGTAAGGTAGACTTTCTTAGAGGGAATCAGTTTACGGGATGACAGAAAATCCAAGTCTTAAAATGATTGGCCCTGTGGTGTGATTCTAAAATAATGAGACTAATGTTTCACTTTCAGGCTTCCAGTAGTCAGGTTACCTATAATAGAAATAAATATAGATTTATTGAGATATCTGGACTTAAATAACTTTAAGAAAAAAATTGATTTGAGTCAAACTGGTGAGGTAGAACAGGGATAATAGTAGTATCTATTTGACAGAGTTACCATCCAGATTAGTTGAAATAATCCCTGTGGTCTTAGCTCCGAGGTTGCCACTTGGGAAGGAAACCTACAGCCTGTTGAAAAGAGAGCTGGAAGGGGTACTGAGGTACACATTGGTGGTTTTAGATGATTAAAAGTCCCACTTCCAGAAGAAGGAGCCTTATCCCCCTACAGATGAAGACGCTAAGGCTCAGAGAGGTTAAGGAGCTGGCTGGTTCCAGACTTGCCTACTTGGTCCCCAGCCTCTCAGCCTCTCTATGGTGTGTGCACTACGCCGTCCCAGTCAGCTGAGCTCTCTTGTACAGAATTTATCCATTTGTAATTATGATTTGTAGCTTCTGTGCTAAGGCGAAATTATGCAATTTTTTAAAAAAGATTATATTTATTTGACAGAGAGAAACACAGCCAGAGAGAGGACACAAGCAGGGGGAGTGGGAGAGGAAGAAGCAGGCTTCCCGCTGATCAGGAAGCTCAGTGTGGTGCTTCGATCCTGGGACTCCAGGATCATGACCTGAGCCAAAGGCAGATGCTTATCGACTGAGTCACCCAGGCGCCCCCAAATTATGCAATTTTTACAACATCAGTATTTTTCAAGTTTTTGCATCCTCATAATTTTTTAATGGTAGCATAACTTTCCATTAAGCTAATATGTATAACTGATTGATTGACTTATCTATTAAGAGGTACTAGTACATGTATGGTTAAGGGTATGGACTTTGGTGCTGGAATAAATCCTATAGGGACTCATATGTTATAGGGAATAATTTATTAACGTTAAGTTAATAAATGTCAAGTCCTTGAACAGTATTGAATGTATTACTACAGCCTGCATTACTACTCCTTTTCCCCCTCTATTTTATATATTTTTGGGAATTGCCAGTTTTCAGACAAATAGGTAGTAATTGAATCTTCTTGAATACCTTCATGCATTAGATTTCCCCCTTAATTTTGGATAATTTTTTTTAGAAGAATAAATTTCCAGGAGAGATTATTAGACCCAAGTTCATGGTCACTTGTATGGCACTTTTCCCCCAAAGGATTATACTTGCTTTAAATGCCAGGCTCTATGCACACCTACTGGATCAAGATCTTGGAGAGGGGTTTGCATTAGGAATCTGCACTTTGAGTGAATATTCTGGGTGATTCTTACATGTTTAAACTTAGGAACCAGGAGCCTAAAAGTTTCAAGGCAGTTTTTTCATTATTGTTTTGTTTTCAACAGCAAGAGAGGTGTATTAGCTGCTGGCAGTTCTGGCGCTTATAAGGGTAAGGAATAAGAGAGGGTGGGGGCTGCTGAAGGAAATAGGGAGGTAGGCATAGTGATGGGCATTGGGGTATAGTTGTTTGGGTCATATGAAATTGAGATATTTAAAGTTGGAACTCACTGTCTAATCCAGAAACTCATTTTATTCCAGTGACTCACAGGCCTTCTCACTGCCTGTGATAACATTTTGTGCTTTGAAGTATCTCTAAACTCCTTTGTCCATAGCATATCCTTATGTGGTCAGTCTAGTGGTTAACATCAGAAGGAGCAGTAATTTGTCCCTGTTGTTTAAAGTGCAATTTCATGGGGTTTAAATCTTTCTGAAAATTAAAAGGCAGATAAAAAGCCAATGACACTTCACTTTTCTTTTTTTTTTTTTTTTCATTCATTCACTTCTTTATTTTTTATTGTCAAACTATGAGCTTATCCTTACATTGCTACATGTAATTTCTTTTTTTTTTAAATATGAGCTAATTTTATTTATTTATTTTTTATTTTTTTTAGATTTTTTTTTTTTTATTATTGTTACTAAATTTTTTTTTCCAGTGTTTCAAGATTCATTCCCCATTCCCCACACCCAGTGCTCCCCGCTTTAGGTGTCCCCAGTACCCACCACCAGGCTCTCCCATCCCTCCACCCCCCTCCCTCCAAGTCCCTCAGTTTGTTTCTGTGTTCAAAGTCTCTGTTGTTTCGTTTCCCTCCCTAGATTACCCTAGTT
>PITA01017430.1:0-43336 GCA_004023965.1 Spilogale gracilis | reverse complement strand
GGAGTGAAAAGAAGGGCCATATGTACCCCAATGTTCATAGCAGCAATGGCCACAATCGCCAAACTGTGGAAAGAGCCAACGTGCCCATCAACAGATGTATGGATAAAGAAGATGTGGTACATATATACAATGGAATACTATGCCTCCATCAGAAAGGATGAATATCCAACTTTTGTAGCAACAGGGACTGGATTGGAAGAGATTATGCTGAGTGAAATAAGCCAAGTAGAGAAAGTCAAGTATCACATGGTTTCACTTACTTGCGGTGCATGAGGGGTAACCTGGAGGACAGTAGGAGAAGGAAAGTAAATGGGAAGTAGGGTAATTCAGGAAAGAAATGAAACATGAGAGGCTTTGGACACAGAAACAAACTGAGGGACTTGGAGGGAGGGGGTGGGGGATGGGAGAGCCTGGTGGTGGGTACTGAGGGCACCTATTGCATGGAGCACTGGGTGTGGGGAATGGGCAATGAATCTTAGAACACTGAAAAAAATAAAAATTAAAATTAAAAAAAAAAAGAATAGTTAAGCCTAGGGGTACCTGGGTGTTTCAGTCATTAAGCATCTGCCTTAGGCTCAAATCATGATCCTGGAGTGCTGGGATTGAGCCCCGCATCAGGCTCCTTGCTCGGCAGGAAGCCTGCTTTTCCCTCTCTCACTCCCCCTGCTTGTGTTCCCTCTCTGTCTGTGTTTCTCACTGTCAAGTAAATAAATGAAATCTCAAAAAAAAAAAAAAAGGAATTGTTAAGCCTAGGGATGCCTGGGAGGCTAAGTTGATTAAGTGTCTGCCTTCAGCTCAGGCCATGATTCCAAGGTCCTGGGGTCGAGCCCCACGTTGGGCTCCCTACTCAGCAGAAAACCCACTTCTCCCCATTCCTCTGCCTGCTACTTTGCCTACTTGTACTATCTCTCTGTCAAATAAATAAATAAAATCTTTTTTTAAAAAAGAATAGTTAAACCTATTCTTTCCCATCAGCTATTCTAGACACACTTGTCTGAAGTCAGTTGACCATAAATGTATCTGTCGTAGTTCATCCTAGTGCCTAAAATCTAAAATCCCTAAAGGGTGGCTTACCTAAATATCGTCTAAATGAGGTGTGAGTGATATGCAAGGTATTATTCATCTTGAGGCAAATTCCTCTCCAGCTGCAAAATTATGAAACCAAACAAGTTATGTGCTCCTAACATACAATGAAGGGACAGACATAAGATAGATATTTCTATTCCAGTAGAAGGCAATAAGAGAAGAAAGGGGTGGTAGGTCCCAAGTAAGTCCAAAACCTCATAGGACAAACAACATTAAACCTTCAGTACCAGCTTTCTGATACCAGCCTTATTCCATTTGGACTGCTTTCCCAAATATGCCATACACTGGGTGGCTTAAACAATATTTATTTCTCACAGTTCTTTAAACTAGAAAGAGCAAGATCAAACCTCAAGCAGATTTGGTGAGAGCCTTCTTCCTGGTTCATACACATCTTGCTATGCCTTCACATGGCAGAAGGGGTAAGAACTCTCTGGTTTTTCTTTTATAAGGGAACTAATACCAGTCATGCAGAGCTCTATCTTCATGGCCTAATGATCTCCCAAAGACTCCACCATCACTTTGGGGGTTAGGGTTTCAATACATAAATTTGGGGGGATAAAAACATTTGTTCCATAGCATCCAGTTTCATATTTTTGAGGGTCTTCTCACATTCTTTCTTTGTCCAGGTACCTGCATCCACATATATCTCTCATTTCACTGGTTACTTCTTTTTGAAAGACATTTTTGACTTCTCAGGTTAATTTGGATAACTGGTTTTCTTATTTATTCCTATGAAATTCTTTTCTTTATTTCATTAATAAATATAACTCACTTGTATTTTTGTATGGGGCTAGTTCTCAACAAGTGTGTTCCACAACTCCATTCATTATATATCCTTCACAGATAGGTTGACAAATTTTAATTTATATAAAACATTTGCTAATACCCTGTATCTCCTGCTCTAGTCATGGACCAAATTATCAAATGTGCTGCAAACACAAAAATAGTTAATGCTAATGGAATACAGTGTTCTTAATGCCCTTATGGATCCTCTAATAATCTTTTAACAGACAGATCCCTGTAAAGCTTACCATGACATCCCAAGAAAAATCGATCTCTTTTAGTTGGTTCCCACTCTGTCCACTGCACTTTTGCAACCTAAAACACACATTTGCAATAGTTTATTTACATATCTGTCTCTGGTGGGTGAAGCAGGATCATGCTCTATGCAACTTTCTGATCTATGTCCTAGTTCTGGGTTAAGCATTATGAATGGCTAGCAAAAATACTGAAATAAGTGAATGAATTAATTGAGTAAGTACAATTTTATAATATTCAAAAAAGACAATAATAGAATATTCACATACTCTTGGAAGCCCAGGAACAATAAATATGCTTGCCTAAGATGAGATTTATTATGTTTTTGGCCAATCCTATGCAAATTAAAATTGCTTTTATAGCTGATTTAATATTTCTCAATTTTATCTAGATGATATAATGATGGTAGATGATAAGAGAATTTAATTCTACCTGCTGACATAAAGTTTGATCAGTTTGAAAGGGAATAAACTGCTTCTCAGATTTTTGAAAGCCAAAAGTTAGATATTCAATCCCAGTTCAGCAGGATAGTCACATTTCATTGCCTAACATCAGATCCATTACATATGGCACCAGACCTTGCTACAAGCAATTGACCTCATCCCCTTTTCTTATCCTATGGCTTGAAATCTTAAAATAATTTATGGCCATTTTTTATTTGCCATTCACACTTTCCCTCACATCAAAGGTGTCTCATCTTCTATGTCCTTTCATTTTTCTTGTGATTCATATTCTCACAGCCTCTGCTTCAATGAAATATACCTGGTTGTCAGAGAAACCCCTTAATTATTCTCCCACCTCATATTTCTTTATTCCGTGATGCAGTCCACAAGCCTATAACCCATTTCATCTTCCCAAGAGAATCAAGCCAAACCAAACCAAAACAATAGTAATAATAACAACAACAATAATAAATCTTACTGCTTTTAACACTGTCTTGCTCAAAAATTCCATCCTGCTTCTTCTACCCCTCCTTTTTTGGCATTATACTATCCAATAATTAATGCCTTCAGTAACAACACTCCACCCTATTTTTCCCAATTTAGCTTTCATTAACTTTTTTTCCTTAAATCCTCAGTTTCGGTAAAATTGTGGTCCCAAGAACAGACATGACACATCTCATCCATGAGTTGTTGTTCGTATTATTTGGTCCCACTGATGAATGTTCTTTCCTCTTGCTATATTTTATAAACTTTTCATTATAAGACATGTAAACAGCAGGAAAATAGAAGAATATGACTCTTTTTATTCATTATCTAATTTTAACAATAGTTAATATTTTGATATATTTGATCATTTTTTGTTGATATAGTTTAAAATGAATCACAGATATTATGATATTTCAAAATATACATTTCCATATGAACATCTACATACTAATACTATTTTCTTACTTTATCAGAATAGCATTATCACACCTAATAATATTAACAGTATTTCCTTTATATTAACTAATATAGTAGTCAAATGTTCCTCATTGTTTAAATTTGTTTCAGTTTTCTTTTTAAAAATCAGGATTCAAATAAGTTCTGTACACTGAGTTTAATTGCTGTGTTTTTCAGTTCTCTTCCAATTCAGAATCAGGATTTGATACTATTTACTTGAAAAAGTCAGATCAATTGCCCCATAGAACACCCTATGATATGGATTTATTTATTTGTTTACTCATGGTATTAGCTTGTTTCTTTAAGTCATGGATTTTGTATAAATTGTACATTAGATATTAGGTCTTTGTTCAAGAGTTACTACTTTGGCAAGAATGTGTCATAGGTGATGCAATGTAGTATAGTGGACATGTATTGCCCAGTTGTTCCAAATCGTTTAAATCTAAATAATTCTCTTTCCACCCCTTCTGTTCCTGCTCTCCCCTATTCCCCTCCCACACCTGCTATGAAACATCACACTCCTCACTAGAGTTCAGTGGCGTTCTGAACACTGTGGCATTTATGGTCTATAATATATTGCATTTTACACTTTCCTTTATGCTATGCTATATATCATTTTGAAACACATTTTATATTTTGTGTTAAACTTGTCTGTTTAAATGGGTTGTAGGTCACCAGAAGTCAATTCCCATATCCCACATATTGTGCTTTTCCCCATGGCACTGAGGATTTTTTAGGTTTTCACTATATGTTTTCCTTTTTTATGATTTTGTGGGGATTGCTCATGTCTTTTTCATTTCTTAAGGAAAAATAAATAAATAAAGAACTATTTGTTTATGCCACCAGTAGTATATGGACAAACCAAACATGGCAAGAGAAAAGGGCAGCATACAGTGATGAGGATAATTGTAGATACTAAGACCATGCACACAGCCCATGCAAGTATGGAGACCACACACAAGGACCACACTCAATGTATATTTGTGCCCTCAAATGAATGAATCTTCAATACACTCAAAATGTGGGAATATTGTGTTATATTAGGTCAAAAATGTTTTTTAAATTGACTATTGCTTATTATAACAACCAGAGTCTCTTTAAGTAGTTCCCCAACAATTTTCTATAGAAAAGATATTCCACCAAGAGTTATATGTAAAGACCTTTGACACAAAGCACCTAATGTGCACTCAGATGTCCAGAATCTATTTTCAATAGCAGTTGAGGTAGTGCACCTCCTTCCTCCACCTGTTCAAGGAATACCATGGAAGGTTTAGGTTTGCTGAAGATCCCAGGGATTTATTTCCCCACTTGCTGTCAAGAACTTTTCTCTGTACACCTGCTTTTGTCTCCTCCAGGATTTATAGAAAAAGTTAATAAAACATGTATCAGTCTGTTTGTTAGGGCTCCACAATATGGAACTGTGTTTTAGTCAGTAAATAAAACAGTCATCTCACCTGACTAATAACAGCAGGCCACTCCTTGCGGGGGCTATACACAGCATCTCATTCTGTTTCTGGGCAGCTGCATATAAATTCAAATTATTATGTTATGTCTCCTAAAATAATCTTGGGCCTCATTATATGGCATTGTGACATGGTGGAATTAGGTGCTAATAAAGGCAAGAAGTCTCTCTCTGGGATTAAAGTCTTGTATGTTTGTTAAAAATTTATGCTTGCATTATCATTACATCTCACTTACCTCATTTGTTTAGGCGTTGTGACTATTATATGCTAAGACTTGCTTTGAGAGCTATGAGCAAGTAGCCCTTTCTCTTCACAATATTTAAACAAGGTTAGATCAAATATAAATAAATTAATTAAAGATAGATTGCCAACAGCTTACAAATAAATGTTGAAATCATCTATAGCAAGAGTTAAATAAAGCCATGCTCTCTAAAGCTTCTTCTAATTCCATGGGTGCATGGTTTGGTTTTCTATTATCTTAAGCATGCTTTCAGTTTTTAAATGTTTTCTTCATTTGATGTTATCTTTATTCACAAGATAATATATGCTTGTAATAATAAGTGAAGCAATACAAATATGTATAATGATCAACTTAATTATCTTCCATCTTACTGCCCACACATACTATCCCCTCCAGGTGAAATTCTATTACATTCTTCTCCCTCTTACAGACATATGCAATTTTGTTTTTAGTCATAGTCATACACACATGGGGTTTGGAGTTTGTGATTTCAAACAAAAGGAAATTATATTCTACATACTGGGACCTTGCCTTTCTATCTCGATATGTATTTTGGGTACGCTCCAAGTCAATAGATATAATCTCTATTATATATCACACACATAAATGTAAGGTATATAAATGATGCGTTCTTCATTCTGGGGATTTTTTTCAGTTAAATTTCTATTTTTCTTTATTTCCCATCTTTTGGTTAATCCCTGACCTTCTCTTAATACCACCCAATACAAGATGGTCATTTCCTTCCTGCTTTCCCAGCCAGTTAACCATATGTTAAATTATCCAGCAAATGGATCTCTCCCTTTCTTCCTCTCTTTTTCTCTATCAAAATATGCATATAAAATACATAAGATATATATGTAAATATATATACATATATACATCTATATATATGTGTATATATAGAGATACATATATATATATACATATATATATATGTAGGTAAATACTCAACATTTTAACTAAGTTTACAGCTTTTTTTTTTTTTTTTTTTTTTTGAGCTACAAATCTGCTGATATCTTTGCAGTGCTCTTTGACCCATATGGGGAACTGGAATAAAATCTCTCTGCTCAGGAACCAAATGTCACTTTCACAATATTTAGGATTTTAAGTCTATTTAATGGAACTAGAAAAAAATTCAGTGTTCTGGCCATCAGCAACATTTCCCTTCAATCTAGTTAAATCCTGACTTTTGCCACTGCCTTCAGCCATCAAGCCAGAAATTTTGCTCAATGTTGTCATATATTGCTGAGATTTCTTTCACAGATCATTTCCAACTTGTCATCACTACCACCATGTTAGCAAACATCTCCTCTCTGGTGCCTGATGGTGCTAGATTTTCAAACTATCAGAAAATGTTAAGCTTCCTGTTACAATTTGCTCTCATGGTATATAGGTTCTGCATGATGTCTCAATCATAACAACATCTTTATCTACTTCCATGCAAAGTAGAGCAAATTGGGATTCTGTAACGCCAAGGTAAATAAGCAAATAATGAAATAACATAGCACAACATTTGAGGTCAATGTGTAAATTTAGAGAGTGATGATGGTTTTCAAGTTCACTCACACGGTTTTGTTGGAATGATGAACCTATTTAGACTTGACAATAGATAAGCTTCTGAGATGCCAGCCAACAAACATTAAACAAGATTTTCTATGAACTGTCTCTCAGGAGAGTACGTAGGAATTAGTCAGCTGATTACTTCAATAGGTACCTTATAATGAACTGCAAATACGCACTCAGGCAAGGAGTAAAACATAGCTGCCACTAGGTCCCTAGTGTTAGTCCTTCAAGCCCCATTAAGTAGGAAAAAAAAAATCAGCCCCTGTTTGCAAATCCTGGGAATTTTCTGGTTCAGCTTGTTCAAATGGTCAGATTTGGACCCATCAACCTTAAGCATGCTGATGGTCCCCCAAGTGCTCCCAGCCCCATGAGCTTCTGCTATTAGCGTCACAATCCAACAATAGCTGAACTTTCTATCTGGAGTTCATTGTGCACTCCTTTTTATTCCTTATTACCCTTTACTTTCACACCATATAACAAAAAGGTTTTTTTTTTGTTATTGTTTTAAAGATTTTGTTTATTTATTTGAGAGAGAGCAAGAGCGGGGTGGGGGCAGAGGGAGAGGGAGAAGCTGGCTCCCCACTGAGCAGGGAGCCTGATTCATTGCTTGATCCCAGGAAGCTGGGATCATGACATGAGCCGAAGGCAGACGCTTAACTGACTGAGATAACCAAGTGTCCCTAAACAAAACCTTTAGAATTTCTTTTTTTTTTTTTTTAAGATTTTATTTATTTGACAGAGAGAAACACAGCCAGAGAGGGAACACAAGCAGGGGGAATGAGAGAGGGAGAAGCAGGCTTCCCGCTGAGCAGGGAGCCCGATGTGGGACTTGATCCTAGGTCTCCAGGATCATGACCTGAGCTGAAAGCAGTCACTTAACCAACTGAGCCACCCAGGCGTCCCCTTTAGAATTTCTTAAATGCCTTTCTGGTCAAGGTGCTATCTAGAATCTTAGTTGCTGTTTCTTTACAGTAAGACCTCTTAAATTAAGACCTCCTTGAATAGCCTCTTGAATGGTCTTGGTTTTTATAGTCGTACTCCTCAGCCAACTTTCTTTCAGTTAGCTGCTGTAATGATTTTTATAAAACGTTAAGTCTCTAGGGGAAAATCTCACTGTATCTAGTGTCCCTAAAACAAGATATATATGGCCTTCATGTTCTGGTTTCCCAAACTGCCCAGGACATATTTGAAGCTTGCTTTTCTCCCTTTACTCTCTAAGGTTAACATCAATCTATAGCTCTGCAATTCCATACTTTTTCAAAGCCTGCACACATTCTGTTTATCCTGCTTGATGTACACTTTGCCTCCTTCCTGTAGTTCTTCTCCATCAAGAATTAATTCAAATGTAACCTTTAATGAGAACATATTTGTTCCCTCTTTGCTCTCTTTCTTGGGTACAGACATGAGACTTCCCCTCTGCATTGCCACTTGACCATTATATTATCTGTCATGTTGTAGTATATTCATATGTTCATGTACTTGTTTTCCAACTCAACACAACTTTTCACATTTGTAACACTAAGATCTAACAGGGAATCTTACGTATCAATTGTTTAATTAACACATAATTATTTTAATTATTTTATTGAACAAGTGAATAAATAACAAATTAAAAAAAGAAAACCAAACTAACAATGTTGGCCAGGCAAAAATAAGTTTAATGAAAAAAAATGAACCTACCCATGAAATATAACAAATTGTAATTTACCTGGTATATAACCATGAAATAAGCATCAGGTTGAAAGAGAAAAATGTAGTTAATCTAGGACATGCATATGCATGTGCCATGAATTTAATAATCTATTCTAGTTGCCCAGGATTAGGTTGGATTATTAATAATTCAAATTGAGTAAAACAGGTGCAATAAAAAGGTACCATGAAACAGAATTGCTATCATCCAAGAAGATGGCTTCAACAGCAGTCATTATTCAGTTGATGATCAGGGACAAGTAACAAGCTGGTGTCAACAGCCAAATCCACATCCATCACAGCTTACATCTACAGCCACAGCCCAAGATTCTAAAGACACCGAAGCCAGAGGTATAACAATGTCAAGAGCCCAGATTTCTATCATAGGTGCTGCACTGGTATACTGTCAGGATTTACATTTTTAGCCCAAGAGAAGAATAAGTTGTAGCAAGAAAAAACATTGAATAAAAACCAACAGTCTTTTATGTAGCTTCAGTGTCGTTATGGAAAACTGCAGGTACTCTTGACATCTTCATGTAGATCAAACTTGTATTTAAAAATCGCATTAATTATGTGATGTCTGGGTGGCTCAGTCAGGTAGGTGTCTGACCCTTGATTTTGACTCAGGTCATGATCTCAGGGTCATGGAATTGAGCCCTGTGTCAGACTCTGCTGAACTTAAGCTCAGAGTCCACTGGAAATTCTCTCCCTGTGCCCTCCCCCACTTGAGCACACGTATTCTCTCTCTCTCTAAAAGAAAAAAAAATCTGAAAAACAAAAACAAAAAACTCAAAACTCATTAAGCACATTTCTTTAGATCAAAAAGACTCCACATATGCATTAAAATTGAGGTCATTTTCTTGGTATGTTTAGATCTTTCCAAACAGTTGATGAGCTTTAAATGAAAAAAAAAATGCTGAATTCAATGACCTTGCTCACACTGATGCTGAATTTAACCTTTGTAACCATGCTGCATGACATCACGTGGAGAAGGAAAATGTTTTTTCCTCCGATGATTTTGCTAATAATACCCTTCATCATATATGCAGATTTAATCAACACAGCTGGGATGTTATCTATATAAATCTTAGGAGCAAATAATATATTTTTTGTACAAACTACCACCACTCCAATTGCATTTTACTCTGGTTTTGTATTGCTATGTTCTCTCAAAAATAATACCGCTCTGCTGCTTATATAGTTTCCCCTCCTCTGTTCTTTTAAGAAGTTGTCTAATTGTTAACCTATACCTGTACCAGAATGTACACATTTCTTTGCAGACAAGAAAAACTTTGACAATCTTATTTGACTCCAAGTTCATAGGAATATAGAATAGATGTTTTTGAGGTTGAATTGATAGAGGTCATTACTATTAATTTTTTCTTCAGGAATATTGGTTCTGTATGTATCATATACCTGCACATAGACTTAAGTTTTGAGAGAAAGATTGATCTTGGTATTATAATTGAAAAAAATTGAGAATTTTCCTTCACCTCTATTCTCTAGGGCCATATCTGATTGAGGTTGTTGTACTGCAACCATCTACTTTTATTAGGTGATGTCACTTCATTGGCACAACCATCTATAAGCCAGGACTAATTTTTTTCTTCCTGGGAAAATGACATAAATCCATAAATGTGTGTTGAGAAAGACAACTCAGCAGGGTAGAAGCCATGGGAGCTAATACACTTGCCTCTATAATTTATTTGTTTTTTCTGGACATCCTGAAGCCCAATCTCATATATACTACTTTTGCCTGATGATGGAATAGCTACTATGTATACTCAAATTTTGGCTTAGAAAGCCAGATCATATCTAGTTCATAATGGGCAGTTCAAGTCACATGGTAACTTGGTGTCCCATGGTCAAGATCTCAGTCTATAGCTTCTGAAGAAGCTATTTCTTCAAAGGGTGGTAAAAATCCACAGAGGGCAGCATACATTTTCTCCAAAATCTTAAAATCCTGTTTTGTGATTCACATATATAGACCTGTAAAAGCCTCCAAATACCATCCTTATCTTCCATAGACACTAAGCACCATTGAATGGGCTGCTTCATAAAGACCAAGTAACAGAACAGTATGCACAACAGCACATGACCATCTTGGAATTTCCTCTTGCTCTTAAGTTTGAGTGATCAAACTGGGCAGCCATGTTATTACTTTCCTAATAGATAACAGGTAGCATGTTCAAATGAGGGACTATGTTGCCATAACACTCCAAAGAGGCCACTAAAGTATTGTGTTTGTTGCTTAGTGACAATGTAACAACTTTTTATACATCCAGATTACTGGACCCCTAGAAATTTCACTGAAGTGAAAGACCTCTAAATTTTTGTAGGATTTATTTTCCATCCTCTGTCACTCCTGGGTCTTAGCAAGATGTTCAGAGTAGTTGCTAATTCTTGTTTCCTGGATCTAATCACCATCGCATTATTGATATAGTGGAATAATGTGATGTCCTATAGAATGCAACCAGTCGCTGCAGACTAATTTGTGTTGGAGGGCTAAAGAATTAGCATACTTCTGAAGTGGGGTAGCTCCAGAGCATTACTGGTCCTGCCTGCTGAAAGCAAACTGATCGTGCTGTTCTTTATTTACAGGGATAGAGTAAAAAGTCTTTGCCAGATCACAAAAAGTGCAAACCATATTCTAGAGGGTATGTACATTTGCTTCAGCAAAGAAATAATATCTGAAATAAAACCTACATTTGAAGTGACCACTGGATTAAGTTTATGATTACTCATTTTCATTCCTCTGACTCCATCTACATTTTGTAGAGGCAATTGAATAAAAATATGAAGTCACAACAACTGAAACTTTACAAACTTTAAAGACAGTGTGGCTTGAATTGTATGTCCTCAACAAATATGTTGAAGTCTTAACCCCTAGTAACTGAATGTCAACTGATTTGAATAGAGTCCTTGTAGATGTTATCAAGCTGAGGTCATACTGAATTAGGGTAGGTCTTAAATCCAAACAATAGTGTTCTTTAAAAAAAATATTTATTTATTTATTTATTTATTTGTTTAACAGAGAGAAACTCATCTAGAGAGGGAACACAAGCAGGGGGAGTGAGAGAGGGAGAAGCAGGCCTCCTGCTGGGCAGGGAGCCCAATGTGGAGCTCGATCCCGGGACTCTGGGATCATGACCTGAGCCGAAGGCAGACACTTAATAACTGAGCCCCCCAAGCTCCCCACAAACACTGGTGTTCTTATAAGGCCATGTGACGATCCATGTAAGTGTAAGGTCGTATATCAATGGAGGCAGAAATTGGAGTGATATGTCAAATGATGTGATGTGCCAGGACAAGGAAAACCAAGATTGCCAGCAACCATCGGAAGCTAGGAGGAGACAAGCAAGGATTCTACTTTAGAGCCTTCAGAGAGAGCATGACACTATCAACATTTTAATTTTGAATTTTTGATCTTCAAAACTATAAGGAAATCAATTTCTGTTGTTTTAAGCTACCAAATGTATGGTGCTTTGTTACATTGGTTTTGGGAAATTTTTACACATAACATTAATATACTTAATCTTTCCAGAAATAAACCAATGTTTTTGATCTACTATTTTGGTAGGAAGAGGAAGCTCTAGTGGTTTTCTTTTCTTTCTTTCTTTCTTTTTTTTTTTTTTTTTCATAGTGGACCTCACTCCAGGGATTCAATGTGCAGATTCTGCTAGTTATAAATATGTCTTTGCTAGCGATGCATACTCACAGGGGAGATTCATGGATTTACTGAGACCATTATGAGATAGATATAAGCCAAAGCTCCATTAATCATTTGACTGAACCATAATGGCATTTTGGGATTCTGAAAAGCTAGTGTCATTTTAGAGCCAGTCAGGCAATCCTTGAAAATTCTGGTACTTTTCCCTTTCTCAGTGCACTGTCAGTAAAATTGTCACTTGTCCTTGGTTAATTGTTTTATCATCGGTAAATTGTCATGGTTCCCTTACAGGAAGGCTGAATGGAAAACTTAACAGTATAATTTTTGGGCAATGTAGCAGGGACCTTTCTCAAGGGACCTGCCTTCTATTCTTTCAAGGAGCCTGAGTCTGTGAACTGGCTTAGATGGAATTGATTAATTGGTTGATATGTAGTTTCTTTTGTCTTTGGTCTTACATGCTCAACTTATTTCTGAAGTTACTGAAATCAGCAACATTTTCCCCTACTCTCTTCAGTGAGAACATTTCATGTACTTGTAATACAGTTAGGTGATTTTGTAATATTCCATATTCCATGCCGGAACCCTCTGTTCTTCTAAAAAAACTTTTTAAAAAATTGCATAAGCTGAGATTCATTGTTTGTGCTGTGGACCTATATGGATCTGGACAGATGACCAGTGTTACGTATTTGCCGATACAATATCATGCAGAAAAGTTTGACTCCTTAAGAGAACTCCCTGTGATGTGTTTATTCTTTTCCTTCCCTCTTCACTTGAATCCCTAGAAATTGCTGATCTTTTTATCATGTGTCTAGTTGTGTCTTTTCCAGAATGTTATAAAATTGGAATCTTACAATATGTAGCCTTTTCACACATTGTTGTAATTGACTTGCTAACTCTTCTGGAAAGATTTTTTACATCTAGGTTCATGAAAGAAATTTTATTTTATTATTTTATTTTATTTTTATAATGAAAGAGCACATGTGGGGAGAAGCAGGGGAAGAGGGAGAGAGAAAATCTTAAGCAGCCCCATGCTCAGCTCAATCTCACAACCACGAGATCATGACCTGAGCTGAAATGAAGAGCTCGATGTTTAATCAACTGAGCCACCCAGGTATCCCAAGAAATGCTTTTTAATTTCCCTTTCTTAAAATATCTTTATCTGACAAGAGCTGTAGTTTTTTTCTTAATTTTTGTTTTTTGTTTTTTATTTATTTTTTATTTATTTATTTTTTTAATTTTTTTTTGCTAGGGTTCACCAGTAAAACATCTGGGCATAGTCCTTTCTTTTATGGAAGATTAATAATTGTTGACTTGGTTTCTTTAATAGATACAGGACTATTAAAATTATCTATTTTTCTTTGTGTGAGTTTTGGTAATTTATGTCTTTCAAAGAATTAATTCATCTCTTAGCATGGGCTTATAGAAATTTTGCAAGGACATTTGATTATTCAAGGACAAGGACTGAATGTCCTTACAACCCCAAAATAATAATTAAGTAGAAGATTTAACTTTACTTATTGAAATGCTAAAGAATGTTTTTTTAAAAAAATTTCCATAGTTGAAGACAAGAAATTTTCAAGTTTAATAGACATCGCTAAATTGTCACTTTCTAATTGGATATGTGTTTTCAATTCCTAATGTATTTTGATGGTCTATGAAAATTAATAGAAACATATATTTGATTATAAAGGTATACTTCAAACACAGCCCAGGGAAATTGGCATTTCAGACTCTTGTGTTAGATTTAGGGAGAAAGTCAAAATTAGTTAGAAAAATGTGAAATTGTCATGTCTTTGAAAGAGAAGTTGGAAATGCAAAATTTAGCTGCCACTAATAAAAGTGAGAAAGCAGTGGTCCAGAGTTTGCTTAGACCTGGGAACCACAAATCTGTTCTTAGAGATTCTCCCAGACCTGAAGGACAGACAGCACATCCTGCCTGTGAACTCAAGGTAAGAGGTAGGCTTCCAAAGTTTTTCCTGTTAACTGAAGAGGAGGAGCCATAGGCATGTGAATCATTCAGCCATACAACTTGAATGATACTGCCCTGCTTTGGGGAGGCAGAAAAATCCAACAGCCTGAAGCATTTTGGAATATTTGAGAGAAAAAGAAATTGTAGTTTTACTACCTGTGAAGTTTAACATGATGAAGTGTGGAGAGAAGCAGAAGTTGTGAGTGCACATGAAATGTGAAAATAACAGATGGTCATAGGAAGAAAAGCAACAAAGGTAATGTAGTGACTTCAAATATACCCTCAAAGTCACAATGTAAATAAACACAAAGTGACAGGGATAAATGAATGTAAATGGCAACAAGTAGTATTACTAATGGGAAAGTTTATTAAAAATACACATAAAACTTTCTTACATGACAGCTATTTGATTAAGATTTTAACAAAAAGATTATATTACCGATAATAAAGGCAACTATCTTTTTCTTTTTTATTTCTTTTTTATTTTTTTAAAAAAGATTTTATTTATTTATTTGACAGAGAGAGATCACAGGTAGGCAGAGAGGCAGGCAGAGAGAGGAGGAAGCAGCTGCCCCGCTGGGAAGAGAGCCCCATGCAGGCCTTGATCCCAGGACCCTGAGATTTTGACCTGAGCCGAAGGCAGAGGCTTTAACCCACTGAGCCACCCAGGCATCCATCTTTTTCTTTTTTAAAGATTTATTTATTTTAGAGAGAGAAAGAGGGAGAGACAGCATGAATGGGGGGAGGGGGAGAGAGAGAGAGACTCCTCAAGCAGACTCTGTCCTGAGGGCAGAGCTGGACTTGGGACTGATCCCAGGAACCTGAGATAGATCCTGATGTGAAGTGAAACCAAGAGTCTGATACTTAACTGACTGAGCCACCCAGGTGCCCCAGTAAAGGAAACTATCTTTAACATGTAGGATAGCCCAGGTGATTTTTTCCAATTGATGTTGAGACATGCCAAATCTAAATTTTTTTCCATGTATCTTAGCATATATTTGCCATTGGGTCATGATAGATTTACCAAAATAAAGAACCCTGGAAGTAGAATCAGTGAATCAAAGAAAGAGGAAGCAGGTTGAGCTACTCAGGAGGATCCTCTCTATAGCCCACAGGACCAGGATCTGCTGCAGCAAGACGTGTAGCCATACCCCATCTGCCTGTGTTAGTCTGTTCAGGCTGCTGTAACAAAGTATCCTAGACTGGGAGCTTCAACAGCAAACATTTATTTCTCACAGTTCTGAAGGCTGTGAAGTCCAAGGTCAAGGTATTGGCAGATTTAGCGTCTGGTGAAGAGCTGCTTCCTGCTAATGATTGACTGTCTTGCCATCATGTCCTTATATGCAGGGAAGTGGTTAGGGGAGCTGTCTAGGTCTCTTATAAGGGCACTAATCACCTCCCAAAGGCCCCACCTCCTAATATCATCACTTTGGGAGTTATGATTTAAACATATGAATTTTAGGGAGACACAAACATTTCATGTATAGCATCATGACAGCCAGGATAGTCACAGCCACAGCCGCTGCTGGCCACCATCGCTTCAGCCCGGAAATGAAGGTCACTGTCATAGTTGCACCAGGTTCTGGAGAAGAAGGTCTATTTGCAGAGCAGGCACTGGTGCTTTCAGTCAGAATGTCACCATGTGCATTGGGCCTTTTATAAACCCTCAGTGCCTGGAGAAACCAAAATCAGTATGTTTACCTCATTTTTTTTTTTTTTTTAATTTTCTTAGTAGGCTTCATGCCTAGTGGAGCCCAATGTGGGGCTTGAACTCAGGGCACTGAGATCAAGACCTGAACTGAGACTGAGAGTCAGATGCTTAACCAACTGAGTCACCCAGGTGCCCCTGTTTACCTCATAGTTTAAGTTAACTTTCTTTAGATCTTTTCAGTATTTGTTTCTTAAGGCAAGGAGGCTCCCATAGCAAAGATTTCTTTGTCATTGTGTAATGATTCACAGAATTATGTCATTCTGTAACAAAAATTCATATCCAGTTTCCAAAAACCATTCTTACTCTAGTTTAATTACTTCAAAGTATAGGATCAATTTCATGGGATGATATAAAACATGGAAACCTGTCTTCCAAAGTTTTGGCTTTTCTAATAATCATTTCCATAATCAGATACCCAGTTAGGAATAAAAGAATATGTGGGTGCAAAGAGTCAGGATGTTACCTCTAGCTGCAAGTCTGCAAATTCCCTATTCTGTTTTCTTAGCAGAAAATAAAGTTCTTTTTTCTTCAAGGCATTATTTGTGATTGACAGGCTGAAAATACATTCCTAGTGTTATAAAGTCATCATTTAATTCATGTTCAATATTGTGAACTAGTGGGAAGTTTGACATTGACTATATTTGGATGAGTTTGCTATTATAATAAAATTTAGGCTTTACATATAAATATTATTTTCTTATATGGGGTGGTTTGTTTACCTCATCTAAAATATAAGTTCTTATGGAGTAAAGCAGAGGAAGTGCTTGAATTTCTTGTTATAGTGTATAAAACCTCACTGTCCTTGAAAAAATTATGTGGAGGACTGAGCCCAGTCCAGATACTGGGCTCCTACCACTAGTCCCTCCCTTGTTAGATTTCCACCAGTCCCTTGCTGCATGACCTGTCCACAGGGAGAGTTCTTTGTAAAACGAGGGCCAGATCTTGAACTTGCTCCACCATCATCGTGGATGAGGTGTTTCATGCACGCAGAGAGAAATTATTCCTTTTGGAAAGGTGAGAGCTTCACCCAGAGGAACTCCAAGGTTTTCACTGAAATGAATGTGCATCATAAGACTTGTTGTGCTCTTTACTGATACCAGTGAGGGACACAAGATGTCTTGTGAAAAGAGAGATGCGATGCCCAGCTCTGTTTCCAATGCAGAGAAGCCTAGATAGGAGGCAGTGTGTATGCAATGTCACTCAAAGATTAGATCACACATAAATATGAAAATGAATTAATAAAATAAGATTTAGCATGTACTGATAAGTAATTTTATTTTTTTCCACTTTGAAGTTGTTTATACCAACCTTTTCTGGTTTGTCTCTTGGTCCAGCCTCAGAGCAGATGTTCCAGGCATCTTTGCTCTATTTGTAGCCACAGGAAGGTCATATGAAGGACAACGTGAGCCCCCACTTTCTACTGATGCTGTAGCCAAGTTATCTCTAACACCAGCACGAATACAATTTATATCATCTTTGGGCACTGACACTTGGTGGAGGTTTATGTGTATATGTATGTGTCAATAACTCTTCTTTCTCACACTCTTCTGATTGGATTACTATTAATTTATCCATTTGATAAATATTTTCTGGGGGTCTCCAATGTGATGATCTTAAAGCAATGAACTGTATGACTTCTGGCAACATTATTTTCTTATTTGTAGGATGAGAGTGAAGTAATTTGTGTAAGGGCATTTCAAGAAGTTTCAGCATCCCAAGGTCAAAAATATAATAGTGTTTGATTTAATTGACTTCTGTGACAATGAAACATACAAAGAATTTCTCTGGAACATACAAATACTTAGTGTTTTATAGATATATACTTAATTTTCTCCCAATTATTAATAGAAATGTGCAGTTTAAAAAAATGGTAGTTAGCCATGTAAGTTGGTTGTTCACATAGTCATCACCATAGTTTTGAAGTTCCAAAAAAATCATTACATATATAGATACAGATATAGATATAGATATAAATATAGATATAAAAATTTTTTGGATGAAATGTTTCAATTTCTTACAAATCATATAAAATAACTAACTAAAATTCCATTTTCCCATGGTTCCAGTTTACTGGGTTTAAGGGGAAGTTAGGGTCAGTTTAAAAATATTATATGTAGAAAAAAAAGAAATTACCCAGTGTCAAAAGAAAAGGGAAGACCATGGCCGTGTTTGCTGAATCCTGGTGCGCTGGAATGAGAAAGTGAGAAGGAAAATTTTTCTGGAGTAATTTTGGACAAGAATGACAGAAAGTCACAGTAGACTTTCTGACATCTTTGGGGTGAGAAGCTTTTGGTGAAGGAGAAACCAAGAAAATGTAGAAAAAATAATAATGTCTACAGACACTGTAATAAATGATGGAGTCCAGCTCTGTGGAGGTGCAGGACAGCCAAAAACAGAAGCTGAAAGAGCCCTTGTTTTTTAAAAATTTTTCATTAAGACAATTTTTTAGAGCACTTTTAGGTTCACAGCTAAGTTGAGGATCAGTATAGAGATTTCTCATATATTGCTAGCCGCTATACATACAGAGTCTCTCCCACTATCAATACCTCCTGTGAAAGTAGTGTATTTGTTATAAATGATGAATGTACATTGACCTACCAAGTTACACAAATCCATATTTTTCATTACAGTTTACTCTTGGTATTGCACATTCTATGAATTTGGACAAATGCATAATGACATGGGTCCATCATTAGTGTAACACAGAGAGTGGTTTCACCATCCTAAAAATCTTCTGTGAGCCACCTATTTGTTCTTTCCTTGCCTTCAAACCCTAACAACTATGGATCTCTTTATTGTCTGTAATTTTTCCCTTTCTGTAATGTCCTCTAATTGTTGTATAACCATACAGTATTTTGCCTTACAGATTGACTTCATTAACTTACTAATATTACTAGTATGCCTTTAAGTTTCCCCCATGTCTTTTTTATTTTATTTTATTTTATTTTTTTGCTTGATAGTTTATTTCTTTTTTGGTCTGAATAATATCCCATTGTCTGGATGTTCTACAGTTTATTTATTCATTCACCTCCTGAAGGGCGTCCCAATTGCTTTTAAGTTTAAGCAATTATGAATAAAGCTGGTATAAACATCCGAGTGCAGGTTTCTATGTGGGCATAAGTAGTGTGATTGCTATATCACATGGTAGGGATACATTTAACTTTGTAAGAAACTGCCAAGCTTTCTTCCAAAGTGGCTGTACCATTTTGCATTCCCACCAGCAGTGACAGACATGCAAGGAGAAGGAGCCATACTGTAAGCACAGACCAACACTCTCAGATTTTGTTTGCAGAACTCCAAGGAGTCTTGAAAATTTCAAGTTAGAACCTTGCCTTGAGAATCACTATAAAGTCTGTCATGGTAGAATAATATTTTGATCATATCTAATATGATATTTTGCTGGCTGAAGCATTGAGCTCATATTTAATCTGTAAGTTTGATATATTTAGATATATAATATGTGGACCACCATTTGGATTCTTGTTCTTTTGGCTGTTTTTTTTTTTTAAGATTTTATTTATTTGTTGCAGAGAGCAGAAGCATGGAGAGCGGCAGGCAGAACAGGCAGAGCAGACAGAGGGAGAATCAGACTCCCTGCTGAGCAAGGAGCCCAATGTGGGACTTCATCCCAGGACCCTGAGATCATGCCCTGAGCTGAAGGCAGATGCTTAACCGACTGAGCCACCCAAGTGTCCTTGGACCCTTGTTCTGATCACTGCAATTTCTAATACAGAGACTGGATAAACACTTGTGCTTTTTGTTTGTTTGTTTGTTTTTAGGCAAAATCTGAAACTCAGGAGAGTACGGACGGCAGGAGACTTTTTTTTTCCCCTCATCAATACCATCTATATCTATTTCTGTTGCTCTGTTAACTCTTTCTTTTTATCTCTGTGGTTGGTTAAACAGACACAAACACGCAAAAATAATGCAAAAACGTTGCATGTTATGTGAAATAGTTTGCTGAAAAACAAACTAAGATTTTTTTCTTATGTATATCTTTAAACCAGAATCTCCATTTTCCTTTCCAGTCTCTGTTACATGTATGTACTTATTTATTTACATGTTATTGCACTGGTATTGAACTTAGGTACAAATTTGTACCAAAGTGGTACAAACTTTTATTAAGCTGTGACTGTGGTTATCCTTGTCTTGTACCTAACCTCAGGTGGAAATTATTCTGTATTTCAGCAATAAGTATGATACATTAGCTATTCATTTTAGGCAGATGTCATTTATCAAATAAAGAAATTATTTTGTAGTCCTGGTTTACTGAGATTTCAAAAAGTTCATGAATGCTTGCTGAATTTTGTATTTTACCTGAATCTGTTAAGATATTCACATGACTTTCCTTGTTTTTCTTTTATCTTTTATTTACTTTATTTTATTTTTTTTTTGCTAACGTGATGAATTGCACTGAGTTTTCATATATTAAACCAATAGGATTTTGCAATTTTGAAATAATGGGATTTGGTTTTGAAATGATACACTGTTTCAGATTTTTATAGCCAGGTTCACCAGAAATAGTCCCTTTCTTACAATATCCTTGTTAGGTTTTGATTTTGTTAGTGTTACATTTTTTCTATTCTATGGAAGAGCATTGGTATAATTGATATTTCTGCTTTACTTAAGTGGCTTTAATGATTCACCCGTGAAGCCTGGAGTTTTCTTTGTATGAATGTTTTAAAAAACAGATTGGTCTTCTTTCATAGGTATCAGACTTTTTAGACATTTTGTTTCTTCTAATTTCTGTTACTTGAATGGTATTTCTCCAGATGAAATTTCCATTTTCACATTATTCCTTGTGTGCATGGGGAGTGAAGTATATCTAAATAAGTATAAAGATGGACTGTTGTGACCTCAAAGGAAAAGTCAGAACCATAAGTACTAGAGTCAGTGGTGTAGGAGGAAAGCCACAATCCTCGATGTTGAAGCTGGTGCGCGTGGATAGTAGGCAGGGACTTTTTGCACAAGACTGTCAGGTGTAGACACTGGGTCAACAACCAAGAGGCATGGTAGATTTTCAGCTATTTTTTCTCAAACTATAGAGGAGTAATTAGAAGAAGGTGATTTCAGAAGAAACAAATTGCCATCACACAAGACCACAGTGGCATCAGGAAGCAGCCAGCATTGATGTATATATGTGAACACTGCTGCTTCTGTAGGCAATACATCATTTAAAGACAAGGTGCCCATCAACAGATGAATGGATAAAGAAGATGTGGTACATATATACAATGGAATACTCTGCCTCCATCAGAAAGGATGAATATCCAACTTTTGTAGCAACATGGACTGGACTGGAAGAGATTATGCTGAGTGAAATAAGCCAAGAAGAGAAAGTCAAGTATCGCATGGTTTCACTTACTTGTGGTGCATGAGGGGTAACCTGGAGGACAGTGGGAGAAGGATAGTAAATGGGAACTAGGGCAATCTAGGGAGGGAAACGAAACAACAGAGACTTTGGACACAGAGACAAACTGAGGGACTTGGAGGGAGGGGGGTGGAGGGATGGGAGAGCCTGGTGGTGGGTACTGGGGACACCTAAAGCATGGAGCACTGGGTGTGGGGAATGGGGAATGAATCTTGGAACACTGGAAAAAAAATTTTAGTAACAATAAAAAAAAAAGAGTTAATATATGAGGATGAGAATTTAAGCAGATCAAATGTGATGATTGGAATGACTCAGAGTCACATGAAAGCATTTTAGGCAGAACTGATGATAGAACTTTGGTTTTTCTTTTAAAATGTTTGGTGTGATTTATATTGCATTATTCCAAATAAAAAGTATAAGACCAGTAGAAAGAATTTCTGTTCTCTTCATTCATATTCTTCAATTGTAAAATTCCATTGCATCTACATCTCTCTCTATATATCCCTTCTTTTCTCTCTCTCTTTTTCACACACACACACACACACACACACACACACTCCTCTACTTTTCTCTTTCTCTGTCTTTTTCTATTGGACTTATCCTTCTTGTGTATCACAATCTTGTAAAATATCCCTGTCCCAGATGTGGTACTAAAGGTGTATCTCTCTGATGTCTCAATTCTCAGAGTGGGGCGCCTCTATCTACAATTCTGCCTCATTTTCTGAGGTCATCTTTTGTCTTATAGTTGGACTGGGCTCCCTGAAGATATTTTCTGACAATAGCAGAGGGTATACACAAGACGGACTACCTTTCATTGTCCTTACCTCTCAGTTGAGAGCAGAGCTGCTCTGTGCAAGTAGAGAGAAAGTTTCACTTATGCAGAATCTAAACCAGCAGGTAGACAAGACTCTGTTTGAAGATTTTCTTAAGGTAAATGCAACAGTTTACATATTTGATATTGTTCAGCATGGAGTCTGGCAAAAGGAACAAGAGGCATTGGTGAGGGAAAGTGAAGAACACAGTGAGTGTTGGACTGAGTGAAGTCTAGCTATAGAGGAGTATCTATAGAGTATCCTTCAGGTAATCTGTTTTATAGATGTATACTGATAACTGATTAGTATTTTTAGTGGGTACCAAAAAGTAATTTTATTCATTAATCTATTTTTAAATGAAGAGGTTTTGCCAAATAAAATCTATACAGACCACATGTCCTTAATTCCCAGAGTGATCAATTTTATACTGCTGCTGAGCAGGGTTTCCCTCTTACCTGACAAGCAAAACCATTTTAAATAGCATTATTATTTTGCTACCCTGGTTCTCTAGATGTGTGGTCACAGTATCTGTGAAGATGCCTATTTTTTCCCAGGTGTTCTTAAATGAAATATATACACCCACATGCACACATGTGTGAGGTAGAGAGAATTGAATATGAACACAAAGCATTTTGCAATGAATGAGAAAGTTTATTGAAACATCAACTTAAAAACTTTTTCACATCAAAATTGTTAAGTGAAAGTGTAGGAAGCAGGAATACAATATCAAACATAAACATTTTTATGAATTGTGAGCTACTCCGTGTGGCTTTGGTCAATCAAGTTGAAGTGTGCTGAATTTGTAGTATGCTGTAGTTGAAGGAGTCTTGATAAAATTTTCAGTGTTGGAAAGAGAAATAAATTCCTTATAAGAAGAATACTGGAAGGATAATTGGAAAGCACAGGAGGAGGAGTTCTGCAGAACAAATGACTCTAGAAGTTTCTCAATAGAGTCCATAGGACCAGTATCTGACACAGCAAGATGGACGGTAGCAGCCATATCCATATCCGTAGCCACAGCCCAGGCCATGGTAGCCACAGCCCAGGCCACGGTAGCCACAGCCCAGGCCACGGTAGCCAGAGCCTAGGCCACAGTAGCCACAGCCCAGGCCACGGTAGCCACAGCCCAGGCCACCACAGTAATTGTTGTAACAGCACATGTTGTTGAGAATGGAAGGTTCAGTTGAGGAGCAGGCTATAGATTTTCTCAGTGTGTCTGCTAACATCTGTCCTGGGCTTTTTATATGCCCCCTTTGGTGGGTGTGGCAAACCACAGGCAAGAGGGAGCCTCATATTTTACATTAATTTGCCTTTTAAACTTTCAGAGAGAAGCCCTCATAACAGAGAATCCTTTGCTGTTGTGTTAGGATTCCCACAATCAAAGTCAATGCCTTTAACAAGCAAACTTTGTTATATTTGGAATGCCTTACTTATTATGTTTTTGTTAGTTTAAGGTCTATAACAAGTTTGATGGGAAGCTTATTTTTCTCCTGTCCTTAATGATACTTATTTTTGTTATTTTACTTTTTATCTCACGATGAAATGTGTGGTTAGGAGTTATGATGCTTTTATGTGGGTATATGGGTTCATGAGTCGGGGATATTAATGAAGACATAAAGCAACTAAATTACCTATTTGGTTGTTTTTTAGGAACAAACAATTATTTCCCCTAGATTGGAGATCTCAGTGATTATATACAACAGAATGGCTGCTTATATATTCCTTTATTGTTTTAATACCACCTCTCTTTTCCTCTTTAAATTTGTTATTATTCAGAATTATTACCTTAGTCTAGGTGATTTTGCTATTGATTTATACAATTTTCTGTTTACATTTTTATTAATTTCCCTTTACATTTATTAATTAAATCTTTTGGGGGAATATCCAACTTAGTGAACTTGCATGTCACACTGTTGTTAAAACCCAAAAGTGGAATACTGATGAAGACTCATTCATGTATAAGTATATTGTATGAGATTTTCCTAATTCTCCCATCTCTGAAGTCAGGATTTCCCTACCTTGTCAGTTGCCCACCAGAAATTGTATGACCTTAGTAAAAAAAAGCACACAAACTGGGGTGCCTGGGTGATACACCCAGTTAAGTCTAATTCTTGATCTCAGTTTCTGTCTCCATCTCAGGGTCGTGAATTCAAGCCCCACATTGGGCTCCATGCTGGGCTTAAAAAAAATCACACATCACTGGCCCAGTACAATAGACATTCATTTATCTGATGTTTAGAACAGAGATAAGATGTCATTTATGTAAGGTCTGGACTCTTTGCTAAAAATGCTTAAGCTACACAAAAGGGTTTCTATTTCCTTAAGCAAACCCTGAGAGGTGTATCTTATAGTGCAGGCTCCCATACAAGGCATCACTCAGGAAGATAACATGTGGTATATGTATGAATTATGCAACATGCAAGTTTATTGTATCAAAAAGTAAATTTCTTCTTTCTGGTTTTAAAAGATCACCCTCTTCATGTTAGTCATGGAGAAAAAATCCTGTTGCCTATAATCCTATATCTAGTGAAAGTATCCTTCAAAACTTAATATAAAGTGAAGATTTCTTTCCAGAGAAAAGTGACCCATAGACCTGCATTAAGAAATACTAAAGAATTTTCTTCCAGCAGAAGAATGATACCAAATAGAAAGATGGACATTCAGGAAGTTATGATGACCAAGGCAAAGTGAAATATATAGCTCAATATAAATGCTGTGAAATGAGCTGTGGGAGCACTGTGTTTATAAGCTGGATGGAGGTAACAATGACCTGGAATGGATTATGGAGCCTGAGCAGGGTATGATGTCATCCAATGGTCCTAATCTGGTAGAACAGGACCCAAGTGGAACACAGAGGTTGATTAGGGAGATGGCAGGGGTGGGGGCAACCCATTTCAGGATTGCAGTATTTGAGGACAGTGAGCATGAGAGAGGAGCTGTGGAAGTGGTAGGTAACCAGAGCAGCACCTTGGAGCCCTAGTTGGACTGGGGGAACATCGCGTGATGGAGAACAGCAGGGAAGGCCTAGTTTGGAGTGCTAGAGTCTAATCCAGGTGAGGAGAAATTGTGTCCAGTTCTGCACAGGTGTTAGAGCCCGAGCAACATAAATTGGACATCCATAGGAATCCGATGCCAGTAACTGTTTGTTGTGGGTTGTAGAAGCTTATATAGGGTGAAGAGGGTGTTTTCATAGAAATTGTGGTAGGAGGTTTCATCAGCAGTGAAAATGGGTTACATATTGGAAGAGTGATCACACTAATACATAGATGAAGGATAATGGTAGTCACCGACTACCATGGTGGACCAAAAACCAGAATGAACATTGTGAGGTTGGCCTGGAATCACAAGTATCAATGTGAATGCATGGTTTTCAATATATTTATAGAGATAGATAAGGCATAAATATGGGTGTGGATGTGTGTCAGCGTATGATATATGAAATGCATATGTTCCTTAACTTGGCTAATGAGGGGACCTGGGAATAACATGTCCAGTAACAACAAGCACATCAGTTGTCTAGCTCTTAAGTTTTAAATGCTTTGTCCAGAAAGAGGAATCAAAGCACTTTGGAAAATTGGCTGATGCCAGTGTTGTAGCAGAATAGTCAAAACATGAGATTGAACCCTTCTTTTTGTGTCAAAAGAAATTCTCAAAAAATGATAAGGGCATATAAGATGTGTCAAAATGACACAGAAGCTATCTTGAAAGGTTTCCTATTGGCCAAATAAGCCATGGCTTGATCAATAATTAAATAACAATAGGATTTAACCATATTATAACCATTGAATAAAATAAATTTATGTGTATTTATGAATATAAAAGAAATGCATAAATGAGCAAGAAAGAAGAACATTTTTCCTTATGGTGAAATATCAACTGATTCTTGTAGAAAGGATGATAGATTTTGAAAAAAATCACTATTTGGTACCATGCTAGTGAGAATCTGTTCATCTAAAGAACATCAAAAGCACCAAGACTAGTATGCGAAAGCTTGCCAAGAAATGGAATATTTACATAGCCTCAAAATAATTCCCCATAAAATACTTCTTAAATACAAAGAAGTAAAGAATATCTTTATAGTAGATAAACCCAGAAGCCACCATCATCATCAAATAATGAAAGTTAACATTTCTAGGAATAGGACAAATCAAAATCTCACATCATCTGATAATATGTAATGGGGAGAACACAGCATCATTTCTGTGATATTCCTACCGAAGAGGCAAAACCTAAATCTCACCCAAATACACACAAACCGAAACTGAGGAACATTCTTCAAAACGGCCAGTCTGTAATCCTCAAAAACATCGAGGTTGCGAAAATTTAGGAAATGCTGAAAAATTATCCAGATTAAAGGAAGCAAATGAGACACAGTAACGAAATGCAACATACGCTCCTGAATTAATTCCTTTATTTGAAAGACATTATTGAACAGTTGGTGAAACTAGAACATCATCTGAATATTAGTTGATAGTAATTCTCATTGTTGCTTTCTTGATTTTAATGGTGGTTTTGTAGTTATGGGGAAGAATGTCTTTGTGGGAGATGAATGTTTACTTGGAGTATTCCAGGGTGATGGGGTATTGTGTTTGCAGATCACGCTTCAGTGCTATGGGGAATAAAATAGTATTCTGTGGTAATTTGCTACTTTTCTGTAAGTTTACAATTATTTTAAAACAAAAAAAGAAAATGGGACACCTGGATGGCTCCGTCAGTTAAGCGACTGCCTCTTGATTTCACCTCAGGTCATAATCTCAGTGTCCTGAGATCAAGCCCCAAGTTGGGCTCAGTGATGAGTATGGAGCTTGCTTAAGATTCTCTCTCTGGCCCTCCCTCTACCACTCCTCCTTTCTCTCTCTTTTTTTTTTTTTTTTAAATAAAAGGAAAATGTAAACAAAGTCAATGTGATTGACCAAAGTAATGGGATAAAAGAGAAAGTTTACGTGGCTATTCCAACATGCACAAAAAAAACATGTAATAAAGCTGCAGACCAATTTATAAAACGACTCTTAGCAAACCAGAATTAGATCAAGTTCTTATTCTGAAAAGGTGTGCTATAAACTGTTGACAGCAAACATCATACCTAATGGTGACTATTTGAAATGCTCCGCCTGGGATGATAAATGAAATGAGGATAACTGATAGCACACCCTCTCTATAATCCTGCCCTGGAGTTATAGTCTGATCAACTAGGCAAGAAAAAGTAAGAAATATCACTTATACAAGTAATAAAATAACATTTTCTGATTTAAAGATGACAAAAAGAAAAAGGAATATATAAAAAAGCTATTAGAATTATTAAATACAGTTACCAAGATTTCTGTACACAAGGTCAATAGCTAAATTAGTTAGATTTTGTTTTGTTTTTGTTTTTGTTTTTTAGAGAGAGGGAGAGAGAGAGTGAACAAGTGGGCCAGGAGAGGCAGAGGGAAAGAGACAGAATCTTATCAGGATCCGTGCCCATCCCAGAGCCGACATGGGGCTTGATCTCACCACCCTGAGATCATGACCTGAAGTGAAATCAAGAAGTTGGTCACTTAACCTACTGGATCACCCACACCCAAAGGTCAATAGGAAAAAAGCAATTCTATTTATGAAAATGGGAAACAAATAATAAACAAATAAAATAAAAATTAAAGAATAAATCTTTTAGAATATCATAACAGGACATTAAATATCTAGGAATAAATGCAGAGAAATATATTTAAGACTGATAAACTGAATTCCACAAAACATTACTGAGAGAGATTAGAGAATATCTGAATAAATCAAAGAATATACCAAGCTTAAGGGCAGGGAAGTCCAATTTTACAATGGCAATTCTTTCTAAACTGATGTGCAATTTGATGTCATATTACTAAAATATCAGATTTTTTTTTAGTTGTTGCTTTTTTGGTAAAAATCGGCAAGGTGACTACAAGTTACACAGAAATCCAAGGGGCAAGAACAACTAAGACAATGCTAAAAAGGGCAAAGTTGGAAGTCTCACTCTACCTGATACCAGGATTTACTAATTAAGTTTGGTAACTAAGACTGTGTGCTATTGAGGCAAGTTGGGCAAAAAGATCACGGAAGATATAAAAGAGTCCAGAAATATTAACAACATGCAAGTCCCCTGGTAGATGCCAAAGGCACCCTTCAATGCAAGGGGGCCAGATCATCTTTTTAATAAATGGCACTGGAAAATAGTATTTAAAAATGCCTATACTTTACATCGTGCCCAGAAATCAATTTCAGCTGGGCATGTATCTAAATGTGAAATTAAAAAATTAAATGTTGTAACAAGAAAAATTGCTTAAATAGGAAAGAAAAAGTTGGAATGCAATGAATTAAGAACTTCTGCTCATCACAGTACAAAAGAGAAAAGCAAGCCACCAAGTTGGAGGAGATAATAGTAGTGTGTGTTCATGAAACAACCCAAGGGACAAAGGAGCAAATAACTTGGATAAGCACTTCATAAAAGGACTGTATCTAAATGACAGCCAGGGGATACTCTTTGGAATGTCTAAAATAAAAATGCCTGGAAATACCCAGCTTTAGCAAGATTGAGGGAGGACTAGAAACATCTTAGGAGGAGGGATGTAAATGGGAAAGTTATTTTGGAAAGCCATTGACTTCACCTGAGGAGTGAAGGTGAGCATGCACATACCCTATAACCAGAAATTTCACTTCTGGGTATATGCCTCACAGAAATGCACACATATGTTTGCCAGATGAAACGTAATCATTAAAAGTAAAAAAACAAAACAAAACAAAAACCCCACACAATTGCCTGTTACTGAATAAATTGTCATAGTCACACAATGGAATATTCTATGGAAATGAGGAAAGATCTTTTACCCGAACATGTATGTTTGAATCTCATAACATGAAAATAAACAAAATAAGCAAGACCACCTACTGTGCTTTTATTTTTATAAGTTTCTAAAGCAGGCAGAACTAATCTATAATGTTAGAAGAAAGAATATTGATTACCTTCTGACTGGGATAACAACTACCTTTTTAAACAGTTCATCTGATGTTTACTTATGATTTAAGCATTTTTCGGCATGATTTTACACTTCAAACATTTACTTAAAAGAACATGGAACAAAATTGGTGCAATATTATTATTCTTATTTGCAAAAGGTGCTCATCAAATAGTACCTTCAATTGAAATGATCAGTTTTCTTGTCATTTGTTCTCTTAATTTATAGGCATAGCAGAGGTGGGTGGGACAATAGTGATTATCACAATAGCCTAAATCCTCTTTCCAGAGAACCCCACATTCCTATCAGATAGTCTTTACCTCAGAGATTTTATGAGGAGACAAAATATACTATTGACTCACACAATTTTAAGTTTGAAATTAAGATAATGGAGATTGATAAATGGAAATATTTGAGTACTCTTAATTTGTCATGTGCTTGTTAATGAAATAGTAGGGCAATACAGTGAGCTTTCCCTGCCTTATTAATTCATTCATTTAATAAATATTTACATACTATCAAATGTATGCTGGGCAGTTGTGAATCATATGACTTAGTTCTAGTTCCTGATACCATCTCTTTTCATACTCATTGTATGAGGACATTGTAATTTTGCAAAATCATTAGAGTACCGTTAACTATCTCTGGAGAAAATGGAAGAGAATTCTTTTAATACATTTCTGAAACTATAAAACATAATTTAGCATAATTTGAATAAATAGATATTGATATATGTATCATAGATATTTTCAAATAGCATACATATTTAATTTTGAATGCACTGTTTGGAAGACAGAAATCAAAATCATCTTTGTATAAGGTACTTTCCTATATATGATTTTTTGAAAGATAATTTTTTAAAAAATGTTTAATAAAGATGAGAATTTCCTCACTTAAATCCATCAAACAGGACACACGGTATCCATGTTGCATGGGCACAAAACGAGCAGAAAGAACTATAAATGAAAAAAAGTAATGTTGTCAAAGAGTTTATTTAAAAGTGAAGTTACAATTTTTGCACATGCAAAAGATCGAATTAAGCCCTTCACAGAAGTAAAATGCTTACTACAACATTAAAAAGAAATATTTCCTATTTCTTGGAAGAAACACTGTAAGATGTTTGTCAATAAAGAAGAAAGAGTGGGATGCCTGGGTGGCTCAGTTGGTTGAGCTACTGCCTTCAGCTACGGTCATGGTCCCCGAGACCTCGGATTAAGCCCCGCATCAGGCTCCCTGCTCGCTGGGAGGCCTGCTTCTCCCTCTCTCACTCCCTCTGCTTGTGTTCCCTCTCTCGCTGTGTTTCTCTCTGTCAAGTAAATAAACAAATTAAAAAAAAAAATAAAGAAGACAGAGTTGTATGTACTTTCCATAACCTCACACTTAGGAATTAAGATGGATTTTCCACATATGAAAAGAGGTTAGAATTTTCTGGAGGCAGAATTCAGGACGTTAAGAGAATATATCCAATGGGCCATACTGCTCTGAGAGTTTCTCAGTAGAAGCCACAGGACCAGCATCTGCCACACAAAATTGGTGGCAGCATAGTATCCTTATCAACCACAGTCCCAGCCCAGCCCCGCCCCGCCCACCAGAGTAATTTCTCTGGTAGCACATGGTGTTGGGAGTGCCAGGTTTAACTGAAGAGCAGGGAGTCCGTTTGCTTAGATTGAATATCACCATCTGTTCAGACCCCCTTAGTAGTGCGAAAACACAGGTTGTGTTGACTTAATTTGCATAAGAATTTTGGAGCCTCTTGAATCATAATGCAAAAAAGATTACTTTGCTATTACATCAAGGTTGCCAGAAATGCATCTTGCACTTTTAAAAGGTGATTTCTCTCCTAATTTCAAAACCTTTAAGCTTTTGTTTAAACTCTAGTTGGTTAACATGTGGTGAAATATTAGATTCAGGTGTAGAATTTAGTGATTCATTACTTGCATACAGCACACATGCATCCTCCTTTAAAAAAAAAAGAAAATTTTAAGATTTAAAAATGCACTTATCTAAATTAAAAATCTGCATTTCAAAAAAACCCCACAAAACCTTCCTATTTCTATATTTGGTAGCATAAATATGTACAGGTTAAAAGGGACAGCGCAAAACATGAAAGCCATATTCCAGATGTCTGTTTTTGCTAAAAAAAACTTCATTTTAAGTTAGGTGTACTCTGACAATTCACACAGTACATAATGAGTTTTGGGTTCATGAAGGAGAAATTACCTGACACCACATCATGTGCCTGATAAATTCGCCTATCCATTTCCTTAGGGATAATGGCTCCCCAAGTTCAGGACTTTTGAGGATTACACCTAGCTGACAGAAAGCCATTCCACTTTTACTGAAATCCAGAATACACACAGAAAAGACTATAAATCATTAAGTGCAGAAATAGATTAATTTTCACAAAGTAACCATACCAATTTAGTCAGCATTAAGATCAGGAGAAAGAGTAACAGTAGGACTCAGATGGATTCTCGCATTTCTTGTCTTCATTCCCTCCTCCCAGGCATTTCTCATCTTACCTTCTGAAACCATGTATCTGTTTTACCACCTTTATACTTTGTACAAATGGACTCATACTCTATGTACTATTTTTACCTGGTTTCTTTTGTTCACCAGTGTGATTTTGAGAGCCACACATTTTGTTTGTGTAGAAATTGTTCATTTTCATTGCTGAATGGCATTCTCTGGTATTATATGCCACAACTTATTTACCCATTTACTGTTGATGGAGAGTTGTCTTGTTTCCAATTTTAATCATTATGAGTATTACTTCATGAATATTCTTGTACATATCTGTTGGTAAACTTATATTTGCTTCAGTTAGATACTGCCACAATAATATTGCATAACAAATGGTCAGGAAACAGTTTTATGTGAGAGTAAACAGTTACCTCACCCTCCTATGTCTACTTGTTACCTGTGTTTTGGCTGAGCTGGGGGGGGGGGTGGCTTGGCACAAAGCAATGAGTTAGATCCTTTGACTTGAACCATCATCTCATGGATTCATTTCCTTCTCACTACAGAAAACAGGAGTACAAATGGTCCAACTGCAATGGTGAAAGCACATTTCCGGCCTCTGTTCACATGCCCATTAATCCCATTATGGAAAGAAAGTCAAGAGGTGGGATATACCCTTTGTCCATGCACACCGTGTCCCCTCTGAGGTCACACAATTTCTGTAGCTAAGCCAAAAACAATGGAGAAAGGGAATAGAATCCTCTCATGGAGGTCAGGGAGGAGGGAGTGAAAATTTTATGAAGAACAATTTATTCTGCCACAGATACAGTTTGTTGGGGACATAGCTAGAATTGGAATTGCAGTTTTTTAGAGTATAAATTTGTTCATTTTATGGACATATGCTACCAGATGGTTTTCTAGAGTCATGTTGTTATTTGCTAATTCCACAAGCTATTGGTCCACATTCTCATCAGCAGGTCATACCACCTGTCTTTTCTTTTAGCAATTCTGATGGGTGTGTAGTGATTTCACTTTGCATTTCCCTGATACCTAATACACTTGAACATCTTTTTACACAGTATTAGCCATTTCTAGGTATCTTTGCTTTGTGAAGTACCAGCTTCCTATCGAGCTGTACAGGAGGAATAAGGAACAAACGCTTACCCTGCTGCATCAGAATGTAGTCATATGTTTCACTGGCTAGTTTTACTCTCCTGGTAACTTGAAAGGTGATACATGTCAATGACATTGCAAGCATCATTGCTTATGATACAAGCGCTTGTTAAATTGCATCTGGACAATGGGGAGCCACTTGGGATATGATTTGGACCCTTAGGTGAATGACCTGAAGAAGAAAGGCTGAAACTGTAGGTAGAAGAGATCAGTGGTGTTAGCCCAGAGATGACGCCCATTTGGTACTGACCAGAGGCAGCCAAAAGAGAGTGCTCTTGGGAATCAAGTTGTCAATTATTCGGAAAAAAAAAAAAAAATAACACAAGCCTACTAGGTTGTGGATGACATAATATATTTTATTAATAAATATGTATTATATATTATGTATATATGAATGTATTGTGTATATGTGTGTATATATATGCATAAAATATATAATAGCATCTATTATAATATGTGTAATATAGATAATATATAAAAATATAAAATATAGAATATAGAATATGTATAAAAATAAATATGTATAAAATATATGACAGCATCTATAATAATATATGTAATATAGATAATATATAAAAATATAGAATATAGAATATAGACTATGAATAAAAATAAATATGTATAAAATATATAATGGCATCTATATATAATAGCTATATGTAATATATATATATATATATATAAAATATATAATGGCCTCTATATATAATGGCTTCAGATCACCTGAACACACAATGCATACATTTACGTGAGTACAGAAAGAAACAGTTGGTCTGCTCTCACTTTTTGGTCACATCATCCTTACAGGAAAAAACCTGTGCAGTGATTTCTCTTTCTCTTTATTTCTTTCTCCTTCTTTCACACTCATGATTGAACCATATGGCATACACACATAAGACAAAAATGAGAAGAAACACAAAATTGCATTGTTTACGATAATAGAATTTTTGGAAAAATGACATGAAGATGTTATAGTAAACAAATGAGGTACAATGATAATGTAGTATCAGAGTTATTATATATTGTGAGATATTCCAAGGGAGTTTGCCTAATTAAGATGAAACACATTGGATCAAGATTTTGTTTTTTTTTCTCTTTTATTTGTTTTGTTTTCAGGTAGCAGAAGGTAAAATTTCACTTTAGAAGAGAGAATAGAAAATCTTCAGCAGAAAATTCAGAAAACACAGGGAGCAGAGACCAATAGTGTGAGTGACTCTAGGAGTTTTCATAGCAGGACGGCAGGGGCATCTGTAACCATACCCAGCCAAGCCACAGCCAGAGCCACTGCCCGGGCCACCAGGGTAGTTGTTGTGACAAGAGTGGTAGGTTTAGTTATGAAGCTAAGAATCATTTTTCTGAGTTCAAAAGTCAGCATCTACAAATGGGCTTTTATATATCCCCAGTAGAAGGTAGGAAAACAAATTTCTTAACTCTATTGTTGGGAAGAGAAGCCCTTATACATAAGAATAATTTGCAGTTGTGTCAGGATTCTCACAGCAAATCAGATGCCTTTTCTAAGCAATTTCTATTTAGAAAGTTCTAATTCAATCTATTTTTGTTTAGAGACTGTTGATTTTTATGGGAAGCTCCTTATCACACTTTTGGTTTTTTTTATCTATGAAATGTGAAATGTAGATAAAAATTTTTTATGTATGAGTGTGGATTTGTGGATAGAATAAGTTAATGGAATCACAAAATGGATAATCTTTGCTTTGAAAAAAAATTTTAACGCAAACACTAATGTAGTAAGGCATTTGAAGTGATTACTTATGGTAGACTGCCTGTTCATTCATTCATAGGCACTTTGTTTCATAAATTCATATTAATAGGTCTGTCCATTTACATTTAGACTTCTGTCATTTTTGTGTCTAGGTGAGTTTTTCAATTCAACCATGCAATTCACAATTTATTTCTATATTCATTTTCTTTATAATGTATTACTTAATTTGCTAGAAGTAGAATTTAAGTTCCTATGGGTGAAACCCACATATGTCTTTATATATTTTTATATTATAATGAGGCAAAACTTCTGTCAAAAATCAGGGTTCTTAATAGGAGACACATATTGGAACAAGAAATGTTTCTCCAAAAACTAAAAGAACATGTTATATGTCTAATTGAATTCTATAGTACCAGATTTTCTGAAAACATCCCCATACTATTCCCTACTTTCTATTGTATTCCGTTTATCAGAGGGACTAGAAACTACATTTCTCAGAGTCTCTTGCTAGAAGGGTTTCAAACTAAACTATTCCAATGACAGGCTTTTATTTAAGATTCGTCAAGATTGGTTAAAGAGAGGAGAAAACTACAGTCTTAGAGAACAACAGTGGGAAATAAGTATGACTTTTGAAATATGTGAAGTTTCACATGAAATATCAGCTACCATCCCAACAATCACCTGGCTTTTGCATTTTCTTGACTTACTGAAACATGACAGGAAGTCTGAGAAGTAGGGTAAACATTTCTTGATTTTTTTCTCAGAACTTTCATTGGTCGAGTAAGCTAATACCTCTGTTAATTGACTCTTTTCTTACCTTAAATACCCAGAATATTTCTGTTTTCTTTCCCCAAAACTTGACTGACACATAACAAATGATGTATACATAATATTAATATATACATAAGATTATTAATAAGATGTAATACATAACATCATGTTCAAATTAATCTGACATTTTTTACTGTACTACAAAGTAAATATAATTTTTTAAAAAGGTATGGCATATTTAAAGTCTTTAACAAAATAAGTATGGATAAAAATATTTAGAGGTTAAGAAGAAATTGTTATATATTTAGAGAAACAAACCCTGAATTTGTCACAGACTTGCACTAAAATACATGCTAAAGGGAAAGAAAATTATTTCAGCTTGAAACACAGAAATAAATGAAAGAGTGAGGAACAAGGAATGAATGAGTATGAAAGTTTAAAGATAAATGAATATTATCTACACAAATTATCATCATTTTTCTCATTGCCATTTTCTCTGGAGTGGGGAGAAGGATGCATAAAAAACATATGTAGAACCAATAAGTTTGAAAACAATGATATAAAGGATGACAGATAGTATAATTGTAGTTAATATGTTTTGAGGCTTAGCACTGTGTGATAAGTGGCAAATAATACTAATTTATATTAGAGTATAACAAGTAAAAAATACATGTTTTATTCTCTAGTGAATCACTGCAAGAACAATAAAAGAGTAGATAATCATTAAGAAATAGAAGAAAAATAGATATAAAATATTCAATCAGTTCTAAGAAGAGAAGAAAACAGAAAATGGTTCATAAATCCAGTACAACAAACATAAAACAGATAGAAAGATGGTAAATTAAAACCCAAATAAATAGGTAATGTGAATAGACTATTTCGATTAAAATACAGACATTGTAAGCCTGGAAAAAAATATACCTAACTACATGCTGCTTAAAATAGACACATCTCTAATATTATGTTATAAGATGCTTGAAAGTCAAAGTATAGAAAAAAATTTTACCTTGCAAACATCAGGCAAAAGAGAACTGGTGTAGCAATATTAATATCAAACCTTAAGACAATATAAATTTCTAGAACAAGAGAAGAAAATTTCATAACCATAAAGGGATCAATTGATCAGGAAGGCATAACAACTTTTATTTAATATGACTTAAATAACATAACTTCAATATTAAGCAAAAATACCTTTCTTATAGTAATAGGATAAAATAAAAGATGTGTCTTAATAACTGAGAGAACAAGGAAACAAAAATAAAAGTATGCAAGAATACTGAAGGCCTAAACAACATAGTTAGTAAACTTGGCCAGTGGATGAAAACGTAGGACAAAACTAATATCAAAAACATAATTCTCAAGTGCACATACACACATATAATACATTTTTATATACTATTGATAGGAATTATAAGCTGGTAACATCTCTTTGGAAAACCAAACTTAATTCTATGACTCATGAATTGCACTTTTAAGTATAGACAGAGCAAAATGTGACTAATGTTTGCAAGGTATATTGTTCTTCATTTCACTTTTAATCTACTTATGCCATTTTTGAGTTGAGGTTTCTGTAGACAGCATATTGTTTGATCATGGTTTTTTGTTCTTTTTTTTCTACTCTGCTTCTATCTTTTAGTTAGTGCATTTAGGCCTTTTATATTTCAAGCAATTATTGATATGCTGATATATCATGTCTGTCATTTTATTACTTGTTTTTCTATTTGTTTTCTCTGTTTATTGGTCTTCTCTTTCTCTTTTTTTTTTACTTTCCTGTGGGTTACTTGAACTTCTTGATCCCATCTTGATTTTTTTGCACCATTTTTAATACATCTATTTTTATCGTTTTCTTGGTGGTTGCTGTAGGCTTCACACTATTGCCTATATTACTTATCTGAGTCTACTTATATTAACATTGTATGTCGCTAAATGGGGTGTAGAAATCTTATTCCCATTTAGGAAATACATTGTCTTAACCATTTCCCTTACATTTATCAATACCTCATTAGATAGTCTTATATATTTTGATTCAACCATCAAATACGACTTTGGAAAATCATTAGAAAAAGAATAGTTTAAAATATTTACTCCAATTTTATCCAATCTAGTAACTCTTTTTATTTCCGTAGCTCCAAACCTTCTATTGTTATCATCTCTGCTTTAAAGACCATTTCTTAGCTAATTATTAAACATTGATGCTAAAGACAAATTCTCCTAGTTTTCCGTCTATCTGCGAATTCTGGAGGATTATTTTTGCCACATGTAAATATCACAGTTAATTCTTTTTTTCTTTTAGAATTTGAAAACTCTTGTATCACTGCCTTTTAGCCTGACTACCACTTTTAGCCTGAATGGTTTCAGAAAAGAAGTTTGCTGTCATTTAAATTGGTTTTTCCCAATAAGAAGCACACTGGGAAATAATGATTTTTCAAAATTCTTTTTAATTTCTTTTTCTTTTTCTCATCTTCTAGGACTCTGATGATACTGGTGTTAGCTTTTTTTTGTTATTGTCCCGCAAGTCTGGGATACTCTATTTATTTGTTTGATCTATTTTCTCCCTAACAGTTTAGTAAAGTAAAAGCTCAGTTTAGTAAATTCTATTTTTCTGCCCTCAGGTTTACTGATTGTATTTACTGATTGTACTTATTGTCATTTCTACTTTACTGTTAAATTCATTGAGCTTTTATTTTTATTTTGGATGCCCTATTTTTCAGTTCTATAATTTTCATTTGGTTCTTTTTAATGTTTTTTGGTTGAAATTTTTCTAATTTTTCATTTCAAGAGAATTTTTAATTGCTTCTTTTTAAATATTTACTTATTGACGAGAGAGAGAGAGAGAGAGAGAGAGAGAGAGAGAGACTGCTTTGGGAAGGAGCAGAGGGAGAGGGAGATTCCCAAACAGACTCCCTCCATGTTGGACATGGAGCCCAAGGTGAGACTCAATCCCAGGAACCTGAGATTACCATCTAAGTCAAAATCAAGAGTTGGCTAGAGGCTTAACCAACTACATCACCCAGGCACCCCTAATTGCTTCTTGAAGTAATTTTATGATGGTTGTATTAAAATTCTTATCAGTACTATAAAGAAGTCCTTACCAGGTAATTTCAGTATCTGATCAATCCTGATGTTGTCATATGTTCTTTACTCATTCAAATTGTGATTTTCTGTTTCTTCATATAATGAGTAATTTTTAAAATTGTGTTCTGAATATTTTGCATAGCATAAGACTTGGATCCTATTTCACCTCTTTTTCTTTCTTTCTTTCTTTTTTTAAACAAACAGTTTTCTTGTGAGGTAGCAGGGGTTAGGTGTGTGTGTTTGTTCAGCTTCCTCTTGGGTCACTGAAACCACTCAGGCTAACATGAGCTGCTAACTCACACTGCTTCCTTGAGTGTGGAGAAAATGGGTGGAGTAAAAGTTTAGTATCCCCCCTGTCCTGCTGAGACTTTCTGGTAAAAATAGGGTGCCTAATTGCTTTGCCTCATTGCCTACAAGTGGGAGATATAAACCCAGCTTCCCATTGGGTCCTGTTGATACTACAGTCAATGTGAATAATCTGATTTTTGCTTATTATATTACATTATATCTGTGTACATAACTATCTCAGTGGTGGTTTGATGAGTGACAAGCTGCCACAGCAACATGGATTCCACTACTGAGAAGCCCACAGTTTTTTCAGCTATCACATTCTGCAGAGAATGTATAATTTGAAAAAAAAAAAGCCATAATATTAAAAAAAATTCAGGCTCTGGAGATTGATGAATATAAATAAACAGATCTTATTTGTCACATGTTCTTAAGTGAGAGTATGGGAACAGAATGAAAAATTTTGCATAATTGTTAGCATCCTTCATTCATTCATTAATAAATGCTTGTAAAGTAATTTCTACAGTGTTTATACTTGGTGGCCATTTTTCTAAGTGCTGAACTATAGGACTTCCTTTTTGGTATCTTAATATAATCTTTTTTCACAGTCATACCACAAGAATATGACAGCTACAAAAGACCATCAGATAAATATCCATCTTGGTAGAAAAATGGACTGAAGTTATTCTAGCATGTTCATAATTTTGTGTGAAGTTTTGAAATATAATGAAAACGAAGTGATAAATAATGAATCCTGTTGGCTGACAAAACGACGAAATTAACTTAAATCTTCCTAAATGAAATTGTTCCTAGTAGCTAGATCTGTAAGAAAGGTAGCCTCAGTGGAAAATTATTAGCCTTAGCCAAACCAATATAATGTCTACACAAAAGCACAGCGAAAAATGGTTCAATCCAAATATATAGTGTCAGGAAAAGCCTAAGAACAGAGACATCAGAATAGAATCATGGAAAACTAGGTTACTATTACAGAAAGTGTTAAGTGATTGAAATAATTATTAGTTGCACTTTTAACTTCTGAAAACAAGGTTTTAGTGTGATCAAAGTGATGATGATCATAAGTGGCTGTAGATATACATGAACACATGAATTTACATTAGAGTTGTCTAAGAAGAAATGAGAATCCTGTCTTTTTGATACTTCATCACATTGGGAATGCAAATGGCATGTTTTCTTCAGTCATAATTATCAAAACCTAATGGAAACAAAGACAGGTAAATGAAAATAAAGCAATGCTGACAATAAAAGTATTGATTTTAAAATCAAGTTAAATTTTTCTTCCCATGAAAGCTGTTGAAATAAATTATGCACTGAAGGAAAATGGAATTATAATTTAAGAGGAGAAAAGTTCTATACATCATATTTCAAATGATTTTAATCAACCAAGGTGAAACATGCCAAATTTGAACCTTTCTCTTCCTTCCCACCATTCCTGTAGGTTGATTGCATTGAACACTATTTGAAGAGAGAATAGAGTTCTATGCAGAGCTCTAAAAATAGAGTCAATCACAGGAGGAGAAATCCAATAATCTAAGTGGCTCTAGAAGTTCCTAAGTAGAATCCATAGGGCCAGAATCTTTCATAGTAAGGTGGGTGACAACCCATCCTAGCCACAGCCAAAGTGGCTATAGCCATAACCCAGGCCACCACAGTAATTGCTGTGGAAATACATTATAATAAAAAGGGTAGAAGGTTCAGTTGAGAAACAGAGAAACGTGCCTCAGATTGAATGTGACCATTTGCATACCTCAATAGTGGGTGGAGAAAATGATAAGCAGTGTTTACGGCATATTTCACACTAATTTTCATTAGAAAATTTTTAGGGTCTTTTGATCCATAAGGGGAAATGGAGCCTTCATAAGTAAGATTCCTTTGATAAAACGTTAGAATTCCTGTAGTCAAATCATTTGACTTTAAGAAGAGACATTTTTTTTTCAACAAAAGAAAACAAGTATTTCAATTAAGAATTGGCAAAGGAAAAATAAATGAATAAATAAATAAATAAGAATTGGCAAAGGATCTGAACACTTTACCAAAGAAGTTGGATAGATGGCAGATAAGCATACAAAAAGATGCTCAACATTGAATGTCATTAGAGAATTGCAAATTAAAACACTGAGATACCACTATACAACTTTTAGGTTAACTAAAATCCAAAACACTTAGAGCACCAAATGTTGGCAAGAATATGGAACAACAGGAACACTCATTCATTGTTGGCACATTTTATGCATTTTAGTAAAACACTTTATTCATGTATATTGTATAACCTCCAGATTATGAATAAATAAATGCAAAATGATACAGCCACTTTGGAAGACAGTTGGGCAGCTTCTTACAAGCCAAACAAATCTCTTACCACACTACTAAGTAACCTGTGCTCCTTGCCATTTACGCAAGTGAGTTGAAGCTTATGTCTACACAAAAACCTGCACTCAGATATTTATAGCAGTTATTATTCATAATTGCCCAAACTTGCAAGCAACCAAGACATTCTTTGATAGGTAAATGGATAAACAAACTGTAATACATCCATGTAATGGATATTATTTGGTGAAAAAAATGAAATGAGCTGTCAAGCCACTAGAAAACATGAAGCAACCTCAAACACACATTGATAAGCTTTACAGAAGCTCAATATGGAATGATTCCAGCTATATGACATTCTAAGAAAGGCAAAACTATGGAGCCAATAAAAAGATCAGAGGTTACCAGGGATGTAGGGAAAATGAGAGAGGGATGAGAATGTGAAGCACTGGATATTTTTAGGACAGTGGAGCTATTCTGTATGATATCATAATGGTGGATACATGTTATTCCACATTTGTCTAAGCCCATAGAAGGTACAATACAATGTACACTGAACTGTGGTCCTTAATTAATAACAATGTACCAATATTGGCTCATTGATTCTGACAAATGTACCACACTAATGCAAAAAATTAATAGAAGACACTCATGGCAAGTGAGTGAGGGTGTGGATGGGAACTTTCTGTGTTTTCTGCAAAGTTTTTCTGTACATCTAAAACTGATCAGAAATCATTCTATTACTTTCTTAAAAAAGAAGTGTTTGTTTATTTTTCAAAGACTTTGCTTACTCTGGATTTGGTCAGTTGGTAATTATTACCAAATTACTTGGGATGACATAGGGCACACATGCATTCCTCTAAATTTGTGGGTCTTCTTTTTTGGATATTTGTTCTACTCAACTGTGAATTTCTAGAAATGTTTATTTATATTTATATGATTCTATTATATAGTCTAAAGTTTTATATTGTATTTAATGGATGCGTGGATACCTTGAAAGGGAAATTACTTGATGCTGAAAGTCTGCCAAATTTCTCTATCCATTCTCAGATGAAAACATGTCTTGTCTACTGCATCATGTTTTCTATGGAATATGTTCAGTGAACTGACTTAATATAATTTTATGTGTTTTAGTAAGACATGTTATTCATGTATATTGTATAACCTTCATATTATGGATAGATAGATAGATAGATAGATATGAATCGATAAAAAAAAAGGTAGAACTTCATGAATTTCCAAAATGGAAATAGCTGTTTAATCAGTACTTAGATCCAAAAATCATATATCACTAATATCCCGGAGGACTCTCCTATGTCATTTCCCATTCAACACCAGCTTTTAAGTGTAACCATTCCTGATATCCAAAACTATGGATCTGGACACCAACTTTTGAACTTCATACAAATGGAATCACACAAAGAGGATTATTTTATCTGGCTTCTTTAGAGCCACACCTTTTTTTTTTTTGTAGATTCATGTTTTTTGTTTTCTCACTGCTGTATAAAATTTCAATGTATAAATATACTGTAATTTTTTTAAAGATTTTATTTATTTATTTGACAGAGAGAAACAGCGAGAGAGGGAACACAAGCAGGGGGAGTGAGAGAGGGAGAAGCAGGCTTCCTGCCGAGCAGGGAGCCCGATGTGGGACTTGATCCCTGGTCTCCGGGATCATGACCTGAGCCGAAGGCAGTTGCCCAACCAACTGAGCCACCCAGGTGCCCCTACCATAATTTCTTTATTCATACTCTTGAAGTCATTTGTATTTTTTTGTTGCTTCAAATTTTTAGCAATATTTTTCAAGTAATGTTGCCACATACAATCTTGTACATGTTTCTTGGTATGCTTATGAATGTACCTAAGATATGCTGATTATTACTATAATAATGTTGCTTTTAAAAGCCCTCAAATCTCAGTGTCATATGATATTTAAATTTGTGTTTTGCTGGGATTTGGCCAATATAATGTAGATTTGCCTCAAGTTGTGGATTCATTTCAAACTTTCTTCAGGTTGTCCCTCATCTTCCTTGAACTGGTGGCTACTGGAGGCATTTTCTCTAGGTAAAAAGGCTGGAGTTCAACAAAGGAAGCTCAGACATGCATACATACACCTATGAGCAAGTCATGTGTGGCAACATCCCTCTGGTCAATGCAAATAATATGGCCAAACACAAAGGTAATGATCAGAGAAATACACTGTGTCCACAGTAAAACTAAACCAAGTGACATAGGGTGCCATATGCAAAGGATAAGGGATGCATACTCTTGCCCTAAAAGTGAGAGGGAAAAGAACATACTCTGCTGAATAATAATGTAACTGAGGGATTCACAAACTCTTGCCCACCATTTGTTTTATTGGAAAACATCCATGCACTTATGTGTGATTTGTAACTGTTTTCATCCTACAGTGACAGAATAGAGTAGTGGAGACACAGACCATATGGCCTATAAAATCTAAAATATTTTACTATTTGCAGAAAAATTTTGCCAACTTCTGAGTAGTCTATCAAAATAAGTACAACAATAAGGTAAATACTTAGAACCAGAGTCGCTGA